>VSMD01136609.1:0-30497 GCA_008750895.1 Mirza zaza | reverse complement strand
ATATAGCACATCTTATATTTTCCTGGTTAGAGCTGGAACCCATACTACTAAGTGAAGTATCCCAAGAATGGAAAAACAATCACCACATATATTCACCAGCAAACTGGTATTAACTGAGCAGCACCTAAGTGGACACATAGGTACTACAGTAATAGGGTATTGGGCAGGGGGGAGGCGGGAGGGGGGTCGGGTATATACATACATAATGAGTGAGATGTGCACCATCTGGGGGATGGTCATGCTGGAAACTCAGACTTGTGGGGGGAGGGGGTAAAGGGCATTTATTGAAACCTTAAAATCTGTACCCCCATAATATGCTGAAATTAAAAAAAAAAATAAAGAGTAATTAATGGTTCTTAAACCAAGAAAATTAGGAGACTATACTTTGAAGCTCATTTATTATATTCTAATATCAAAGCCAAACACATCACAAGAAAAGAAAAACAGGTCAATATTCCCACTGAACATATTTAATAGACACAGAAAATACTAGCAAACCAAATTCAACAGCAAATTAAAGAGATCACACACCTTGATCAAGTGGGATTTATTCTTGGGCTGCAAGGATGGCTTTATATATATAAATCAATAAACTTTATACTGCACATTAACAGAATGAAGGACAAAAATCATGAGATCATCTCAACAGATGCAGCAAAACATTTGTCAAAATACAACATCCTTTCTTGATAATCACTGTCAACAAATTAGGTACAGATAGAATGTATTTCAACATACTAAAGGTTATAACTAACAAGCCCTCAGATAACATCATACTTAATGGTGAAAAGCTGAACGTTTTTTCTCTAAGATCAGGAACATGATATGGATGCCCAGTTTTTTTTATTTTTTTATTTTTTTTTATTTTAGCGTATTATGGGGGTGCAAGTGTTAAGGTTACTTATATTGCCTATGGCCCCTCCCCCCTCGAGTAAGAGCTTCAAGCATGTCCATCCCCTAAACCTTGCAATAAAAGCAACAATCTAAGGTTTTATGAACATATATTTTGTTAAGAAGAGATCCATGAGTGGATATGTAGATCAGAAATAGTCCCCAGTGCTGAAAGTTTTACTGCCTAATGGGAGAATCAAGTCCTATCTAAATGGATGAATCTATAAAAGTGATAAACTTTTAATAAATCTAACTATAGCAGTAAAGCCACATAGAGAAAGATCAATAGAACGAGTGGTAAAAAGTTTTAATCTAGAAAAACTATATTTTTGTTATTTTTAAATTTGTCTTAGTATTTTATTGAAGTACAATATACATATATAAATGTGCACAAATCATATGCATACAGCAAGATGAATTTTCACAAAGTGAATATATGAGACCATCATCTAGACCAAGAAATATATTTTAGCTCCATTGAAACACATTCAGAATATGACCCTCACACAAGGATGACCACTATTGACTTTTGTTATTACAAATTATTTCTCCATTGTTTTAAATTTAGCAGACTTTTATAAACATACAGTAGAATGGATAGATAAGTTTTAGTATATTCAAATGATGATAGCTATATGGCAATGAGAAGTAACACTCTGGGAATAAGATGGAAGTCCTGGTCTATTGAGTATACATATGGCCAGTGACAGTACATATTCCCAAGCTGTTTTCCAAAGTGAGTGTACCAATTTATTATTCCACCAGCAAGTATATGAGATGTCTGGTTGTTTTACATCTCACCAAAACTTGGTAGTTTCTGCTTTTAAAATTTTAGCCATTATGATGGGTATTTAATCATTTATCAATTTGATTTTAATTAGCATTTCCTTGATGACAAATTGATGCTGAGTACATTTTCATAGGTTTATTGGTGATTTGGAATCATCTATAGGAAAGATCCTATTTAAATCATATTACAGTCTCTTACTGAATTTATTTGAAGGAGTTCATTATATATTTTGAAAGTGAATCCTTTCTTGGAAATGATTAGGAGGAATCTTAGTCTACTATTAATATTATACATGATTCTCCATCATATCTTGTCTATCATGTTCATGTCATATGTTCTGATAACTCTGAATTCCATACCATCATCACTATTAAGTAATTATTAAATAAATAATCAAATAAATTCATATCCTCTCAATTTGCATGCTTCTAGTGCTATATTTTTTTACTCCATTGTGTATGTCATTATGTCATTACAATTTTACATCTCTTAAACCTTGTTACCTTGTTTTCATCACTGTACTTTTCATCTTAAGAATTTATAAGGGTGATATTATTACAGCGAGATATTTCACTGTAGTGAAGAACTAAAAGGATTAAGAAGGTGGAAGGAGTTGTGGAAAGTGGAAAGAGCTGTTATCCTATACTGAAAGTATGGCCTCTATGAAGGAAAGAGGGAATTAATTAGCTAGGAGGAGGGTCAGATTGTACAAGTTTTATACTGTGATTTTATTTTTGTTATATGTGTAACTTATTTTGTGCCCAGCATATTGGAATGATGTCACTGAACTAATCACTGCACATTTATTGATAAAATCTTCATCTTACATATGTTCATTTTTATTCACATTTTTCAATGTAACCTTTTTTAAAATTAAATAATTGGATTTTTACTACTCTTTCTTGAATTTTTTACTTTCTTTTTTTGTTGTCTTATTTTTTAATTCAGGATATTATGGGGATACAAACATTTTGGTTACATGAAATGCATTTGCCTCACCCAAGCCAGGGCTACAAGTGTGTCCTTCCCCCATACAATGTGCCCCATTTCCATTAGCTGTGGGTTTAGCTCTCACCCCCTCAACCCGCCACCATCACCCCTCTACCTGGCTGGCACTCAATGAGTATTACTACCATGTGAGCACCTTAGTGTTTATCAGTTAGTACCAATTTGATGGCAAGTACATGTGGTGCATGTTTTTCTATCCTTGCGATACCTCACTTTGAAGGATGGGCTCAATCTCTATTCAGGGTAATATAAGAGGTGCTGGATCACCATTGTTTTTTGTAATTGAGTAGTATTCAGAGATATACATATACCACATTTTATTAATACACTTGTGTATCAATGGGCACTTGGGTTGTTTCCACATCTTTGCAATTGTGAATTGTGCTCCTATAAACATTATGGAGATATCTGATTTTTGCACATCTTTTTTAGATTATTGCTAAAGTACTACTAATATGTGAAATTTATATTTTAGATTGGTAAAAGAGCTAAAAATTACTTAAAATAACTTAGAGAATAAATTTTGGACATTTCCAATTATACTATAATAAAAATGTAGAATTGTGTTAAATGATCAAACCTCTCTACTTACTAAAGTAGCCTAAGCCAAAAGATTTGCAAATTCTGCTTTAGAAAGATCACTAATATAATGCTATGATAAATCTACAGTAATAATTATATTCACCTGAATCATAATATATTAACATTAATCAGATTATGTAAATGAAAATAATACAAACAAATTAAGCACATTTCATCTCTATTCCTTTTTTTGCAAGGCAATACAAAACTTGAATTTCCTTTTGAAGATCTTTCATAGTTGAAACTCCCTATATGACTTCTGAGTTGTCATTTAAAAAAAAAGAACTTTTACTTGACTCTAGTACAAACAATTGAATTATATTAATATAATCTAAGTAAATATCCTATGACTTATTTTCATTTAAAATGTTAAAAATCTCTGTACATGAGTAAATATTAGTAAAGTTGAGTATAAAGTTATATATGATGCAATCCAAGTATGAGTAAATTTAATAAGTATTCCTTAACTGCAGCTTTCTTGCAGAGAGAATAATATCAATATTGTGCAGTTGTTTAAGAAATAGATTTGATAGTAGTTTGACTGGAACTGAAACATGTGTGATTATTTTTTCATTATAAACATAGAAAAGGCTTATTAAAATATGGGAAATATGTGTCTCTTTGATGAACAAAGGGCATCCTAGCATTCTGTACTGTGGGAGAGTGTGTGATCCTCCAAATATGACCAATTCTCATTCTCCGGAATATATAAGTAAATTAGAGAATAAAAATTGTAAACGGAATCATGTTTTTAATCAATTAAATTTGGGGAATATTATCCTGGACTATCTGGGTGGGGACAATGTAATCAGAAGACCCCTTATATGTAAAAGAAGGAAGTAGGAAAATCAATCAGGGTGATAAAATGTGAAGATTCACCTGATCATTACTTACATTAAATATAAAAAAGGAACACAAGAAATGCAGGCAGCCTCCAGAAGCCAAAAAATACAAGAAAATAAATTCTTTCTGTAATGGATGAATAATGGCCTCCCAAAAGATATGTCTATGCAAAATTCAATGTGAATGTTAGTTTATTTGGAGAAAAGGATCTTTTCAGATAAAATTAAGATCTTGAGATGAGATCATCCTGGAGTAGGTGGATGGTCTGTAAATCCTATGACAAATTTCTTATGGGAGAAAGGCACATAGAAATTTGAGACAGAAGAGGAGAAGAAAGAGGACAGGAGAAAAAAACGTAAAGATGAAGGCAGAGATTGGAATGATGCGGCCACAAGCCAAGGAATGCATAGAGCCACCAGAAATGAAGATGCAAGGAGGGATTCTTCCCTAGAAGTGTCAAAGAGAATATTGCTCTTCTGACACCTTGATTTTGGACTTCTGGCTTCCAAAACACTGAGAGAATAAATTTCTATTGTTTTAATCCAATAAGTTTGTGTCAATTTGGTACTGCAACCAGAAAACTAGTACATACAGTTATAAAAATGATGGTGCTTCAAGCCACTGCCTTAAAAAACAAAACAAAACAGAGACTTTAAGTGAGCCTTCAACAATCTCAAATAAAACTATTTTTTCTAGTAAATTTCTACAAGAACTCTAGTGACAATTTCATGCATTCTGCTTGTTATTTCAACTTTCCAACGCCTATTACTTCCCTCCATTTGGAAATATCACTTGCCATTATCCTCCTTTTTCTAATTATCATTGAACAAATAGAATCCCACAAATGGAAGCTTTTTGAGTTTACTGTTATTAAATTAATGAACCGATATGTGTCTTTATTTCCTTTTTTCTTTGTTAAAATGGAAATAATTTACTATTTCCTCAGAAAGAACTATCCATTCACATTAATATAATCCTTATGACATCAAAAGGTTGTTTTTTATCATATTCTTTCTTTTTAATATATGTGAATTCATCATATATTTTAATTTTTTCCTGCTTTTTCAATATATTAGGCCATTTATTTATTTTTTTCAGCCATTTTACTTTATATTGGGCTAGTATAACAGAGTAATTCTTATTTTTTATATACATATATATTTTTATTTCAGCATATAATGTGGGTACAAATTTTAAGGTTTCAAATAATGCCCTTCTCCCCTTCCCCCCACGTCTGAGATTTTAGCATGACCATCCCCCAGATGGTGCACATCTCACTCATTATGTGTGTATACACCTGCTCCCATCCCCCTCCCACCTGCCCAATACCCAATAACTGTAGTTCCTATGTGTCCACTTAGATGCTGCTCAGTTAATACCAGTTTGCTGGTGAGTATATGTGGTGCTTGTTTTTCCATTCTTGGGATACTTCACTTAGTAGTATGGGTTCCAGCTCTGACCAGGAAAATATAAGATGTGCTGTATCACCATTGTTTCTTAGAGCTGAATGGTACTCGATGGTATACATATAACACATTTTATTAATCCACTCTTGGATTGATGGGCACTTGGGTTATTTCCACAGCTTTGCAATTATGAATTGTGCTACTATAAACATTTGAGTGCAGGTGTCTTCTTTGTAGAGGGTCATTGGATCTTTTGGGTAGATGCCCAGTAATGGGATTGCTGGATCAAATGGTAGATCCACTTGTATAGCTTTGAGGTATCTCCATATTGCTTTCCACAGAGGTTGAACTAGTTTGCAGTCCCACCAGCAGTGTAGGAGTGTTTCTATCTCTCCACATCTACACCAGCATTTATTGTTTGGGGACTTTTTGATAAAGGCCATTCTCACTGGGGTTAAGTGATATCTAATTGTGGTTTTGATTTGCATTTCCCTGATGATTAGAGATGTTGAGCATTTTTTTCATGTGTTTGTTGGTCATTCTTCTGTCTTCTTTAGAAAAGTTTCTGTTCAAGTCCTTTGCCCATTTTTTGATACGGTTGTTTGATTTTTTTTCTTGCTGTTGTTCATGAGTTCTAAGTATATTCTAGTTATCAGCCCCTTATCAGATGTGTAGGATACAAAAATATTCTCACATTCTGTAGGTTGTCTGTTTACATTCATGACTATTTCTTTGGCTGTACAGAAGCTTTTTAGTTTGATCATGTCCCATTTATTTATTTTTGTTGCTGCTTTGATTGCCTTTGGAAAGTTCTTCATAAATTCTTTGCCTAGGCCGATGTCTAGGACAGTGTTTCCAACATTTTCCTCTAGAATTCTAATAGTTTCATACCTTAAGTTTAAGTCTGTTATCCAGCGTGAGTTGATTTTTGTGAGAGGTGAAAGATGTGGGTCCTGCTTTAGCCTTCTACAAGTGGCTATCCAGTTTTCCCAGCACCATTTATTGAACAGGGATTCTTTTCCCCAGCATATGTTTTTGTCTGCTTTGTCAAAGATTAGATGGCTATATGAGGATAGTTTTATATCAGGATTCTCATATCTATTCCACAGGTCAATATTCTTATTTTTGTGCCAATGCCAGATTGATTTAATTACTAAAGCTTTGTAGTATAGTTTGATATCTGACATATTAATACCTCCCATTTTGTTTTTGTTGCCTAGAAATGCTTTTGATATGTGCGGTCTTCTATGGCTCCAAATGAAGCGTAAAGTTATTTTTTCTATATCTGTGATGAATGATGATGGGATTTTAATAGGTATTGCATTGAATCTGTAGATCAGTTTGGGTAGTATAGACATTTTTATGATGTTGAGTCTGATGACCCATGAGCATGGTATGGATTTCCATCTGTTTATATCCTCTACTATTTCCTTCCTCAGTGTTTCATAGTTCTCCCTGTAGAGGTCTTTTACATCCTTGGTTAAGTATATTCCAAGGTACTTTATTTTCCTTGTTGCTATTGTGAAGGGAATTGAGTCTTTGATTTGGTTCTCAATTTGATTGTTGTTGGCATATATGAATTCCTCTGATTTCTGTGTATTGATTTTGTATCCTGAGACTTTACTAAATTCATTTATCAGTTCCAGGAGTTTCTTGGTTGAATCATTGGGGTTCTCTAAATATAATATCATGTCATAAGCAAACAGTGAATGCTTGATCTCTTCTGCCCCTATTTGGATAATTTTAATTCCAGTTTCATGTCTGATTGTTATATCCGGGACTTCCAGCACTATGTTGAATAGAAGTGGAGATAGTGGGCAGTCTTGTCTGGTTCCAGTTCTAAGTGGGAATGCTTTCAATTTTTCCCCATTCAGTATGATGTTGGCTATGGGTCTGTCATATATGGCTTGTATCATTTTTAGGTATGCCCTTTCTATGCCTATTTTATTAAGTGTTCGTATCATGAAAGGGTGCTGAATTTTGTCAAAAACTTTCTTTACCTATTGAAAGAATCATGTTTTCTTTGTTTTTGCTTCTGTTTATGTGGTGGATTACATTTATAGATTTACATATGTTAAACCATCCCTGCATCACTGGGATGAAGCCCACTTGGTCGTGATGGATTATTTTTTTGATAAGTGTCTGGATTCAGTTAGCTAGGATTTTGTTGAAAAATTTTGCATCTATATTCATTAGGGATATTGGTCTGTAGTTTTCTTTTTTTGTTGCATCCTTTCCTGGTTTTGGTATCAGACCAATATTCACTTCATAAAAGGTGTCAGGGAGGTTTCCATTCTTCTCAATATTGTGGAATAATTTCTGAAAGATAGGCACCAGTTCTTCTTTGTAAGTGTGGTAAAATTTGGGTGTGAAACCATCTGGACTGGGACTTTTCTTTTTAGGGAGATTTTTAATTGCTATTTCTATTTCGGCTCTTGATATTGGTCTGTTCAGGAATTCTATTTCTTCCTGGTTGAGCCTAGGGAGGCTGTGTTTTTCTAGAAATTTGTCCATTTCCTCTACATTTTCCAGTTTGTGTGGTTTTTGTAGTATTTGTAAATTATATCTTTTATCTCTTTATGATCAGTTGTGACATCTCCTTTTTTGTTCCTGATGGAGCTTATTAGAGATTTCTCTTTTCTACTTTTCAATAGCCTAGCCAATGGCATGTTTATTTTGTTTATTTTTTCAAAGAATGAACTTTTTAAATTAATTTCCTGCATAGCTTCCCTATTGTCAATTTCGTTTAGTTCTCATTTGATCTTGTTGATTTCATTTCTTCTGCTGGGTTTGGGGTTGGACTGTTCTTTTTCTGGCTCTTTGAGTTATTTCATTAGATTGTCTATTCGTGATATTTTTGACTTTTAGTTATAGGCATTTATGGAGATAAACTTTCCTGTCAGTACTGCTTTAGCTGTGTCCCAGAGGATTTGATAACTTGTCTCTGCGTTTGTCGGTTTGTTCATAGAATTTTTTTATTTCCATCTTTATTTCTTCATTTGTGAAGTAATCATTTAGTAGGAGGTTGTTTAATTTCCACATTTTTGTGTAGAAATGTTAGTTTCTGTTAGGGTTTATTTCTACTTATATTCCACTGTGATCTGAAAAGATACATGGTATGATTTCTATTTTTTTAAAGTTCTTGAGGCTTACTTTGTGTCATACGATATAGTCAATCTTAGAGAATGTCCCTTGGGCTAATGAGAAGAGAAGAACATATATTCAGTGCATTTGGGGTAGAATGTCCTGTATATGTCAGTCAGACCCAATCATTCTAGAGTTTTGTTTAAGTCCATTATTTCTTTATTAATGTTTGGTTTGGAAGATCTGTCCTGTGCTGTCAGTGGGGTGTTGAAATCTCCAGTAATTATAGAGTAGCTGTTAATCAATTTGCTTAGATACAGTAAGGTTTGCTTTATGAATCCGAGTGCACATAAGTTGGGTGCATATATATTTAAAATTGTTATCTCTTCTTGTTGAACTGTGCCCTTCACCATTATATAATGACCCTCTTTGTCTTTCACTACTTTTGTTGGTTTAAAAACTAAATCATCTGAGATCAGAACTACCACACCAGCCTTCTTTTGGTTTCCACTTGCTTGGAATACTGATATTCACCCCTTTACTTTTAGTCTATATGCATCCTTGCAACTTAGATGTGTTTCCTGAAGTCAGCAGATACTTGACCTGTATTTTATGATCCATTCAGCCAGCCTATGTCTCTTGAGTGGTGAGTTTAAGCCATTCACATTTATTGAGAGAACTGATAGGTGAGGTGTATTACTGTTCATTCTGTTTGGTTGGATGTTGTTGCTTTGATTTGTCTCTTGAACCATTGTAATATCTGGCCTTTCATCTTTGGGTTTTGGTTGTTTTTATATTCATGAGTTTTTATTATGCTGTTCTGTGTGCAACACTGTTTTGATTACTTCTTGTAGGGCTTGTCTTGTCTTAGTGAATTCCCTCAGACTTTCCTTATCTGAGACTGTCTTAATTTCTCCTACATATAGAAAGCTTAGTTTTGCAGGGTACAAGATTTTACGCTGGGTGTTATTTTGTTTCAAAGAGTGAGAATGGTGTCTCAGTCTCTCCTTGCTTGTATTGTCTCGGTTTAGAAATCTGGCGTTATTCAGACCGGTTTTCCTTTGTATGTAACTTGTTTCTTTCACCTTATAGCTTGAAGGAGGGTTTCTTTTGTTGATATTTTGGTCAGTCTGATGACTACATGCTGTGGTGTTTTCCTGTTTGCATTGTATCTCTCAGGAGTCCTTTTGGCCTCTTGAATTTCTAATTCTAGGTTACTAGTTAGACCTGAGCAATTTTCCTCAATTATTTCTTCAAATAGCTTATCCAACCCTTGGGTTTTTTCTTCCTCCTTCTCCGGGATCTAGTGCACCCGCAGGTTATTTTTCTTCGTATAATTCCACAATTCTTGTAAGCTTTGCTCATGTCTCTTATTTTTCTGCTCTAACTCTGTGTTTAACTTCTTTGATTTGAATGAGTTGTCTTCAATCTCTGAGATTCTTTCTTCTGTTTGGTCCACCCTATTTTTGATGCTTTCCACTGTGTTTTGAATTTCCCTGAATAAATTCTTTATTTCCAGGATATCGGATTGATTCTTCTTCAAGATATTGATTTCCTTAGTGAATCTTTGTTCCACATCCTGTATCTTCTTTGTAATTTCCTTGTGTTGGTTATTCATTTTTTCTTGCATATCATTTAGCTTTCTTTAAATCCAATTTTGGAATTTTTCTTCTGTCATTTTAGTGTTTTGGGTTTATTCAGTCTCCATTTCTTGAGAACTGGTGTATCTCCTAGGGGGAGTGTTTTCGGTTTGATTTTTTGTTCCAGAGATTTTAGGCTGGGTTCTTCCCATCTACATCAATTGCTGGAACTCAGGCGTCCTCTCTTTTGCAGTTTCTTGATCAGCCACTGGGGGAGCTCTTCCACCACACTTGGAAGCTTCCTCTGATGAGGGTAGCTTCTTTTGGAGCCTTCCCCTGACCGGGGAGGAGATCCAGTCCCAGCTTTTTGTTCAGCTGGGTGGCCTGAGCTCTTCTGGGAAGCGTAGTCTTTATACTGTGTGCTTACCCACTACACAGGCCTAGCGTGTTCTCCCTAGATCTGGGGGAAAGTGGGTTTTCTTGTCTCGTCCCACCTCCAGGGGTGGAGCCTACCACTTTCAGCAAGAGATATGTGGGCTGGGGGGAGGAGGTATCTCCCCAGTCTGCCAAGTACCCCAGTGCCCCAGTGACTGTAACTCCCCTCAGCTGTTAGACTTCTCAGTAGTTCATTGATGGAGCCAGATCCTGTGAACCAATTACAGATTGTGTAGGGGTGGAATTTGTCAGGAGAGACTCTAGGCTGAGTTGGGGAGGGGGGCTTGTCCCCCGCACCGTATGAAGGCTAGGCTGTGGACCCTCTCAATGGCGACCATTTGCTCACTTGCAGGGCACCAGTACTGGGAGCAACTGTTTAGGGTGTGGCAGGTGCTGGGTTGGGAGCCTGGCTCAACAGGTCGCTCTGTAGCCTCTTCCATGCTGCCTGCCTGACTGCCTTTTCAGCCATAGCTCTTGCTCTTATGACTCGCCCTGTGCAGTCTTACTCACCAGGGGAGTTACAGCTTAAAGTCCCCGACTTAGTGAACAGCTCTGTAGGGTTGGCCCCGCTGGTTACCAGAGGCAAGACATCTAACTCCCTCCCCTATCAGCTCAGTTCAGTTTCCTCCCATCTTGGAGCCATCCTAGCATGGGGCTCAGAGGAGATCACGGTGTTTTCCACCATTGACCGCACTCTCCTGCACCCTCTTCTCCTGCCGCAATTGTGCACCAGTTTCAGACAAGTCCCTGGCTGGGTGGGTGTGGAGGCCAATGGGGAAGCAAGAGTTCCCCTGTGGGTCTGATCCCACTTTACCCCCTGGCCTGGTGGGCCGGCACCCTCCCACGCCCCCTATTGTTTGCTTTGCACTCTCCAGAGAATGCGATCTTATCTCCAGATCACCTTGTTTTTCCTTTATGGGAGTCCCGAGCTGCACCTCTACAGATTCTCGATGCTGTCCTTGTAGTGGGGAGATCCACTTGAGTGTAGGGGACCAAGATCTATGGCTCCTTCTCTGGGAGCAGGAGTCCGTGGGGTTACCTTTACTCCGCCATTTTCCCGATCTCTATTGGACCATTTAAATCAGTAAAAAAAATTATTTTACAAACTCCCATGATAAAAAATAAAAAACTCTGTCTATCCCTCAAATCAATCCAACTATAAGTCTACCTTTTTCCCATTGACAATAAAACCTTTCTAATGAGAATTCTAAAGAAACTTTTCATTTCTAACTTAATATTCTCCAACACATTTCAAGCTACATTCTTCTACGTTGTAACAAAACTGCTCTAATCAATGTTAGAAATAACATCCATGTTTCAATTCCAATAACCTTTCTTCTGTTTTCATCCTATTCAATATCTTAGCAACGATCAATACAATTAACCACTTTTAATTTATGGAAACATTTTTTGGTACAACATCTTTCTCTGTTTCTTCTCCCTAAGTTCTACCTGAAAATTGCTAGGCTTTTATTCAGGCTCCATATTATCTTTCCAATCTAGAAATATTGAAGTCACCAAAGTTCAATTCTGAAACCAGTTGTCTTCCTTCTTATGCTCCCTAAAGATAACCTCATTTTCCTTGTGTTTTAAAATACAATCCATAAGCTAATAAATCTTGAATATAAATCTCCAGGTTAGATCTATTCTCTGAGTTATACATATCATTGCAAAATTTTCTAGTAGCATCTCATTTTAAATATCTCACAAACACCTGAAGCTTATGGTATGACTGCATTATTCTACCAGTTGCTCAAATAAATACTCTGGAAGTCATACTTCATGACAGTCTCTCAGCACCTAACCTAAAATAAAGTACTGTGTTTTTGTCTCATACATTCCTTTAAATAATTGTATTAAATTAACAAGCAAATAAAAGGTAAAGGGAATACTATAATCAATTTGATAGACCCATCACTTAGAATCCACAAGTATCAAGATCTTGTAACATTTGCTTTAGTGATAATTTTTAAAATATATATACACAATTGACCCTTAAAGAACATTGAGGTTAGAAGTGCCAACCGCCTGTGCAGTTGACAATCCACGTACAAAGTTTAACTCCCCCAAAACTTAACTACTAATAGCTTAGTGTTGAACAGAAAACTTAGCGTTAACATAAACATCTGATTAACATGTATTTTTATGTTATATGTATTATATACTATATTCTTACAATAAAGGAAGCTAGAGAAAATAAAATGTTATTAAGAAAATAATAAGGAAGATAAAATATATTTACTATTCATTTTAAACAAATAAAAAATGACTTGTGCTTTGTGCTTTCTGTCATTTGTAATTTCATCATTTAAGAAAATGAATTCATGGACAGCCACGTAATGTTCCCCTCTTTATTTATTGTTCCCTAGATTTTCTCATTGCAATAATCTATAATTACTAAAAAAAATCATTTTGCAACTTCAGGGCACCAAGCCCTGTCAATTCTATTTCATACACAACTCCAGCTGTACTCTCCTTTAAAACCTTGCATTGATTTTTGTTATAGCCATCAAACAGATCATCTTACCTCATTAAATGTCCCCATCAGTTCCATCAGTCTGTATTCCGTTCTGCCATCAGTTTTCTTTCTAAATCCCAAACTTACTCATGTAAAATCCATGGTTGAAACACTTCACTTTTTTCTGATATGACTTTTTGCTTCCTTTTTTGTTTTATTAGCATAGTATAAAAGAACCAACACATTTTCACTGTATCTATCAACATATTTTATTATTTATATTCTCATCACATGTTTCCATGAAAACTGCACACCATATCCACAGAAATATATATACACCCTCTACATGACAACTACACAATAACATTCACTCTTCCTTAAATATGTCATATTGCATTAGTTCTCTGTCACTTTACTTATTCTATTCTTTATTGTTTTGCATCCTGCATGAATAGAATTTCCAAAAATCATTTAACATCCATCCATAATTTGTGCCTTATCAAATTCTTGCTAAATATTCTGATTTTCTTTCTTCCAAAAAGAATATTCAAAAGCCTATTTTAGCTGTATAGCTGATTTAACTCTATAATACGATTATTTATTTATTTGTTTGCTTCTTACCTTTTTAAGACTAATAGATTCTTTTTCTAAGATAGAAAATATAAACCTTATTCCTCAACATAAGCTTCATCAAGTTCAATACACTTTTGTAAGCAATGAGACCAGCTATTTTGTCCACCCTTAAAGGACTAAGAGTCTTAGGAATGTAACCATGTCAATGCAGTCTTTTCTACACTATTAAATGAAGACAAATGGGTGCCATTTAAAAATTTGTTTGAAGCTTAGGGAACAAAAACAAGTCATAAGGAGCCAAAACAGGATCGTAATGTGGATGCCTAATGATTTCCCATCAACACTCTCGTAAAATTGCCGTTGTTTCATAAGGGGAATGAGCAGAACATTGTTCTGGTGGAGAAGATTTCTTTGATGAGGCTTTCTCAGGTGTTTTTCTCTTAAATTTTGGCTAAGTTTAAAAAAAAAAAAAAAAACTCTCAAAATAAGCAGACATTATCATTCTTTGTCCTGCCAGAAAATCAACAAGCAAAATGTCTTAAGCATCCTAAGAAACTGGTAAAATGAACTTTGCTCTTGACAAGTCCACTTTTACTATGACTGGACTACTTTTACCTTTGGATAGTCACTACTTTGCTTGTGCTTTCTCTTCAGGATTGTACTGGCAAAACTTTATATTTTTAATTTAATCAAGTCCCATTTATTTATTTTCAATATTGCTGTGACTCACATTGGGGTCTTCTTCATAAATTATATGGCTAAGCTGATATGTATAAGAGTTTTTTCAACATTTTCTTCCAGAATTCTTATGTTTTTATGCCTTACATTTAAGTCTTATATCCATCTCGAATCAATTTTTGTGAGTGGTGAGTGATATGAATCTTGTTTCATTCTTCTACATGTGCCTATCCAATTTTCCCAGCACCATTTATTGAGTAGCTTCTTTTCCCCAGTGTATATTGTGGTCTGTTTTGTCAAAGATGAGTTGATTACAGGTAGATGGTTTTATACCTGAGTTCTCTGTTCTCTTTCATTTCTATGTCTCTGTTTTTGTACCAATTTCATGCTGTTTTGGTTACTATAGCCTTGTAGTGTAGTTTAAAGTCTAGTAATGTGATGCCTCCATTTTTTTTTTTTTTAGACAGAGTCTCACTCTGTTGCCCGGGCTATAGTGCCGTGGCATCAGCCTGGCTCACAGCAACCTCAAACTCTTGGGCTCAAGCAATTCTTCTGCTTCAGCCTCCCAACTAGCTGGGACCATAAGCATGTGCCACGATGCCCAGCTAATTTTTTCTATATATTTTTAGTTGTCAAGCTAATTTCTTTCTATTTTTTTGCAATACAGATGGGGTCTTGCGCTTGCTTAGGCTGGTCTCGAACTCCTGAGCAAAAAGGATCCTCCCACCTCGGCCTCCCAGAGTGCTAAGATTACAGGAATGAGCCACTATGCCCTGCTGAATTATATTTTCTTGATCTGTAAAATGTGATGCTGATAAAAAGAAACATAAATGGAAGAAAATAGAAGTATCATATAATCATCTCATCTCAGTAGTCTTCAATATATAATAAAAATCCATATACTTAAATCCAGTGGAGTTTATTCCAGAGATGCAAGGCTGATTCAATAGTAAAAAATCAAATAATGTGTTCACTACAATAATTAAGTAATCAAGACTGTGTTGTAGGGGCAGAGAGTTGACACATAGATCAATGGAACAGAACAGATACCCCAGAAATAGACCCATGCAAATATGTCCAATTCATTTGGGAAAAGTTCAAAAACAATTCAATGGAAAAAAGAAAGCTATTTTAGCAAATAGTCATGAAAGAAGTAAACATCTATAATCTGCTCCCCCCCCCGAAAAAAAGAGCCTAAGTTTGTAGAACTACACAAATTTTTAGAAAATATCAGAGAAAGTCTTTGGGATCTAAGTTTAGGCGATGTGTTCTTAGATTTCAAACAAAAGCACAGAATTCAGAAAAGGAAAACAATAAAAGTTGGACTTCATTATAATTAAACACTTTTTCTTTCTGAAAGAACCAGCAAGAGGATGCAAAGACTAGGTAAAATTATTTACAAACCACATACCCCACAAATGGCTGATATTTAGAATCAATAATAACCTAAAAAAGAAAAAAAAATTCAACAATAAAAACAAACAATTCAATTAGAAAATGAGCAAAAGTCATGAAGAAACATTTCACTGAACAGGAAATAGAGGTAGCAAATGAGCACATAAAGAGATATTAAACTGCATTGGCCAATAGGAAAATGGAAAATAAAGCCATCATTAGACATTACTACAGAACTATCAGAATGAATAATACCAATCAACGCCAAATACTGAGGAGGATGTGAAGAAACTGAATTTTTCACACATTACTGGTAAGAATGTAAAATAGTGCATCCACTCTGGAAAAGTTTAATAATTTTATAAAGAAGTAAATGTGTATCTACCATATTTCTCTAGTGGGGAAGAATTAGATTATGATCAGATAGAAGTTTGCTGGAGGATTTTGGGTTGTTGGCGATATACTATTTCTTGATGTATGCTGATAGGAGTGTGTTTGTGCTACTATAATTTAATAAAATTAACAATTTTTATTTTGTGTATTATTTTACTATTTCTTCATAAATTATTTATAAACAGAAATAAGAATGGAGCAGATGCTGGTATTTGGCTAGAAGTTCCCAATAGATCCTTTTTTTTAATTTTACTGTAAAATGTTTATGGAGAAACAAAGATAATGACACACACTAAATATCATGATTGTCAAACAACCTAATGAGAATATTAGACAGGATGCTTCATTAACTCAAGGCCAAAGGATTGGAATAAGAGGGAAAAAATTGAAGCAGGCTTTGGCTTTTGGCACAAGAATTTATTATAGGAAACAGAGACCACCTGAGAAAACATTAAAGGTGATGTAATATTTGCATTTTGTTTTACATAATTTATGATCTGTACCAACAAGATAATTATATATACTATTTTTTAATTATTCACAGTTGCAACTTTTCATACCTCACTCTCTTTTTATATCCATTCCAAAAATGTGATTTTCTGAAAATATTTGAGCAACAGGTAATAGTAGGTAGTGAGGAAGTGGTTGGTTTGCAGAGGTGTATTTCATCTACAGTGACTAACTCATCCCAGATTAGCCCTAACTTTCCTGCTTTAAAAACACCATGCCCCCAAAATCCCCTCTATCCCAGGAAAACTGAGATAATTTGTCTCCCTAAATGAGAGAATAGAGCCACACAGGTAAATCACCATTTATACTAACAGAGAGTGAAATAACTTTGGAGGTGTGAGTAATGGGAATTGATAGCAGTTCACTTTATTATTCAAGAATATCAGAGAATAATTTGGAACCAATCAGAGAGGATACCAACTGAGAAGAACAGAGGTTACTGAGAATTAAACTGAGAGATGATCCCATGATCCAACTCCAACCATGCACTAATAAAGAGGATCAAATCATTTCACAATGATTAATGAATAGTACTAATAATTAACCATATACTCTGTCAGATGATGCATATGTTTGAATAGGTGTCAGCCTTACTTGAGATTGAGTAATGAGAAAGAAAACTTCAAATAGCCATTTCGCATTTGCAACAAAGAGTGAAATAAAATGTGGTGTCTTAGTTAAAATTGAATAAATTCATAAGCACAATACAGGCTAAAATAATAATAATAGTAATAAAATTATGTACAAAGAGTTGATTGAAAGAGAATCTTTAAAAGAAACTTAAAAAATGAAATTCACATTGTGGACAGCAGTGAGCAGAAATAAAACTATGAAAAATTGAATCAATAAAGTGGATTATATACTTCAGAAGCTACCCAAGCATGTAGAAGAAATGAACACAAACCAAAAATATGAAAATTATGTAGGGAAAGATTAAAAATATGGAGGGCAGAACACTTACATTTATCTTTACATATTTCTGTATTTTTGCATTTATTATTTTAAAGATATATAAGTTATATTAGTGATTAATTTTTCATTTTCTAAAAGCATTGTTAAATATTTTAACATTTACTTGTAAACTTTTAAAAACAAATAGACTTATGAATTGTGTCATATTTTTTCACTTCCTATTTGAGATATTCATACTAAAAATTCAAAATATCACCTTTTTACAGAAAAAAAGAAAATAATAGAAAATGATAGTATACTCCATAGCCTTGGATATGAATAATAAAATTTAAGACATTATTTTCTTTGCTTAAAATATTCATTTGAAACTTAACTGAGGACTTATTCTTCATAAAGCATGCACTAAATGTAAAGTTTAACTTTTAAAAATAATTTTGTTAGAAATGTCTACCCAAATACTAACAGATTAAAATATATTTTTTCTTCTTATTTAGTCAACATGTAACAGAAATTATTTCATCTAATAAGAACTCAACTTTAGAATCATGACAAAATATATTAATATTTATGAAAACTATCAACCGGACATATATTTTCAAATAGTTTGAGTAAGTGATAAGAAGCTCTAGGTCATAATAGAATTCCTTCCACATAAAGATGAAAAGCCTAGATTCTTAATTAAGCAAAACTGCTGCCTTGAAGACTCTTCTGAGAACTACTTGACCGTTAACTTCTTTTTTGCACTGAAAGTGTAATGCATTTTATAAATCTTGAGTAATAAATGTCCTGTTGCATAGACAAAGATCACGGACAGACAAATAAAGCTTTACCAAATAAGTTTTTACCAGATATTATGGCAAAAGAATATTTCAAACAGTATATGTTTATTCATTCTGGATAAATTTAAAGCACAAAATTGGAAAGCATAGTTTAATTGTTAACTTGTTAGAATGAAAAACTGAATAATTGGAAAAAGTTTTAGTAATGTGATACTAAGAAAGATGGGATACTAGAAAATTAAAAACAATTAAAATCAGGAAATGTTTTAAAGATAATTAGCCAGACAAATTCCACAGAGACTTCTGCAGCTATACAGAGGTGAATTTGACTTGATAAGAAAGTTCTGAAGGAATAAAAAGGTAAATATTGCTTTAAGTAACATATTTTCCTCTTCTTTTCTATATTTTATTCTGGTCTCTCTCTTGTGTCCCCAGGGTCCTTTGCGATGGTTTGGATATGGGTTAGAGGTGGAGAGGAAAAAAGGAGAATAAGGCAGAGCCATCACATGCAAGATTTGTTCTAATTTAAAATTGTAGGATGCTTCAGAACAATTGAGCTATAAATCAATAGAGTTTTTAGTGCACTTTGGGAGAAGGAATGCCCAATTTCCCTGAGCTGTATTTTAAATATATTTGTTTCATGGTAATATGCATGGAAACTGTATTGGATGGGTGAGGATTAGTTAACATCAGAATTAAACTTCAAAGGAAGCTTTGTATCTTCCTTTCTTTGTTCATCTTCCTAGTTAACCCCCCCCCCCGCTACACCTTACTCTTAATGTTGACTTTTTTGAAGTTTAACTATTTTAACAAAGTGCCAACTAGGGAACTGCTGATTGAATCAGTTGCTTTTTCAATCAGTCAGTCTCTGAAATTCACTACATGCCATTAATTTCAAAATATCGTTCAGAAAGTCCCCCAAGAAAAAAAATAGGTATCATTTCCTATCTAAATACAGAATGGTCTTTGGTGTACTTAAAGTAAATATTAAAAGGAGAATCACAGATATCAGCTAGTTATCTGAACACACTTTAAATTTAAAAGGGATAATAAAGTTCTGGAGCTTTGAATGACACTAGACAAGTAAGAGTCTTTCCTCATACACTTACAGGTGACCAATTGTCTTGATTTTCTTAGAACTGTCCAGCTTTAGAAATGAAAGTGTTACATCATAGGAAAACTCGTGAATGTGGAGCAAACCTGGATAGTCAGTCATTGTATGGTGTGGCTAAAATGGAGAGGTATGAACTAAATGACAGATGCATAAATTCAGAACTGGTTGAACAACATACTTAATGACTGTCCATATGAAACAATTCTTCAATAACCTGCTGCAGCACGTTTCTTTTTTATCAATTACTTGGATGCAGATACTATATATATTCTGATCAGAGAAATGTGCAGCATACATGCTGATGGGAGAATGAGATAAAGCTAAAAATAATAGATAAAATGTTAGATATGATTCTAAAATATTCACTTTTGTCCCTTCTTTTGGTACTCTGTAATGAAAATTCAAGATATATATATATATATATATATATATATATATATATATATTTGTTTTTTAAATAAAGTTCCACTATTTTATTTGCATAATAGTAACAGTGTCATGGTTTAAGAATGAGTTGTTTGATCACTTGCATTCAGAAATGTTCTGATTTATCTAGTGAATTAGTGGGGTGGCCTTGAATTCCATGTGCATAAACTACTGGTAGGTCTAGAAGGTATTATGAAGAAAACAGTCAGGACAACAATCTTAAGTCAGTTACAAAACCTTGGTCCTCAGAAGGAATGTGTGCTTTTGAGAATAGAATGATGTTTGTTGATTGAATTTGTTTCCTAACTAGTATAGCATTGGTCTAAATCCTATGGAGCAGTCGTAGTGTGGGAGGAGAGGCTGTAAGTAAAAGTTGAAAAAAACATGAATTCACTAAAGCACATTAAAAAGAAAGATTAAAAACTGGTAACTGTTGAGGAAAGTATAGTTCTAAGATATATTTTGTTTGGCTCACATGTTTTTATAAATTAATTAAGTGAACACAGGGGAGCCTGTGGTTGGTGATGGAATAGTTCTGTATCTTGGTCATGGTTGCGGTTATAGAAATCTACAGATGTGAGGAAATTGCACACACATGTATACACACACACATAAAGGAGTGTGTGTAAATATGGTAAAAAATGTAAATAAGCTTTGTGGATTTTACCAGTGTCAATTTCCTGGTTTTAGTATTGTATTTTAGTCAAGCAAGGTATTACCATTGATTGAAACTGGTTGTATGGCACATAGGACCTGCCTGTACATTTTTTGCAATTTCTTATAAATCTATAATTATCTCGAATTTTTTATATGCTGTGTTTTGGAAAAAAATAGTTGAAATATCAATTGCTGTACTGCCTTCACACATCTGGTTATTAAGTTTTATATTCTACAGGCGTCTCAGCACCAAACAGAGCTCTGCAATGAGAATTGAACAAACCACTACATAAGCAAGAAACAAAATACACAAAAACTTAACTATTAATTTCAAAATCCCCCATATAAGTGAGAGAAAATGGTGTTTATATACACATACACATACACACAAGCATATATATATATGTGTGTGTGTGTATGTATATATATAGAATATAGAATTATATTCTATAGACTATAGAATGCATTCTCCTCCCTGAAGACTAGATAAATACCACAAGTTTGGAAAGCAGTAGAAGGATCACATAGGTAAGAAAATCTAAGACCAAGAAAGAATAAGCTTCAATCCACCAAGTGGTTTTAGTGACCCTCATCAAGATGCCACATAGAAAGAGAATCAGTGACATGTTATCTTTTATGTTACTATCTGTTAAGAATCCATATCAATGATATCTAGCTAAAAGCTATGTTCTTTTTTTTTTTTTTTGCTTTAATACCCTGTTTAACTCCTACCTTTCAAATGAATTATCCTGTGTTGATAATACCTGTTTCTACAGCCTGGAGCACCATAAAACCTGTAAAATGGAGGTATTCTTGACTCCTCAAACTGAATTGATGATGTAAAGGAAAAGGAAAACATTCAGATCCTAAGACCGACTCTTATCAAGTAGAGCCAGAATAAAACCTAAGTGAGATTCCCCAGGGTCCCATTACGACACTGTAACATACCAAACTTATTACAGCCAAAATTTAGAAATGTAGTCATGTATTTAAAAAATACAATTTTTATTATTTGCCAGGCACTATTCTAACCACTTGCAATAAAGCAGTGAATAAAATAGACGATAACCCATGCTCTTATAGACCTTACATTATAATGCATATGTTTCCAGAGGGAGAGTTGATAGTTTATAAAAAAATAATTAAAATACATAGTTTATTATAAATCATAGTAAATATTGTTAAAAAATGAAACAGTGAAAGGAGATAGGAAGTATTTTGGGCATGGTAAGGAAGCAGGTAAGGTTTATTTTATCTAGGCTTTCTAAGTAAGGTGATTAGGACAGGCCTTACGTATTGAAAAGACAATATATGTGTAAAAAGTGAAGATGGAATGAAACATGATAATATGTAGAGGGAGTATGTTACATATATGGCAGGTTCAAAGGCCCTGAACTATAGTGTGTGTGTTGTGTTGAAGGTACAATAAGAAGGTTATGGGGGCTCTATCAAAGTGATGAAAAAGAGAGTAGTAGGAAGATAAAGTCAGAGGTGATGGGTGTGTGTGAAGTTGATTGTATTTATTTAGGTTCAGCTTTCGTAGCAGACAAAAGGTAATCACAACCATGTCATTTTGATAATCCAGTTGCCAATTCCCAGCACAACCAGAGAGATAATATTTACTTCTCATCTAATTTTTTCTGAAGTTGCAGTGGGCCACATAAGTATGAAATGATCCTCTTCAGACAAATTTCTTTTAATTAATTCCTTTCAGATCTAGTATTTTTAATTTTTTCTATATGTGGCCAGTAACCAGATTCTCCACCTACTCCCCATATTGAGACAACCAGTGTGAGCTAAGATAAACTGTTTCCTTAAAAAGTTTTACTACATGTGAATTTCTAGATTATAGAAATAGAAATAATTAGATAAAATTTATAGAAAGACAAAGATTTTTGCTTATCATCCAGATTGGAAAGTAGTAAAAGTATCTTAGTGTGCAAATGACTTGATTTTATATATGAAAAATCCTGTGGAATACACTAACAAACTTTCATAATTAATGACTTGAGTAAAGTTTCAGGGTACTGGATCAATGTATGAAAATCAACTGCATTTCTATACAGTTGCAAAAAACAATCCAGAAGTACAATAAAATATAAATAATTCCATTTAAAACAACATCAAAACAATAAAATGCATAGGACTGTTTTACTTGAATAAGTAAAATATACGAAGTTTGTACTCTGAAAACTATTATACGAATCAGTGTTTGAAGAAATTAACAATAAATGAATAAAGTGAGTGACATTTTATTACTAATGGATTAAAAGACTTAATAACTTTAAGATGGCATAAATACCTCAAATTGACTCATAAAAGCAACACAATCCTTATCATCATACAAAATTAATAACTCCAAATGGACAACAGGCCAAATGTCAAAACTAAATATAAAACTCTTAGAAGGAAATCCAACCTCATGAAGATTTGCTCTTAAATTTTCTTCTGAGTTTTATACTTTTAGCGCTTACATTTAGATACATGATCCATTGGAGTTAATTTTCATGTATTGTTTGAGGGAGCATTCCAAGTCCATATTTTTACCCATGTACTGCAGTTAGTCCAGCTCTTATTGTTGAGAAAACTATTATTTTCTTCATTGAATTGTCTTGGTACCCTTGTCAAAAATTAATTGATCATAATGTGAGGTTTTATTTCTGTATGCTCTATTTTATTAATCTCTATGTCTATGTGATTATGACACTATAACTTATTAGTAAGATTTAAAATTGAGAAGTATATGTCATCCACCTGTTCTTCATTTTCAAAATTGTTTTGCCTATTATATATCTCTTGCATTTTCGTGTGAATTTTAGGATCAGCTTGTCAATTTCTGGAACTATCAAACAGAGATTTGAAGATATTGTGTTGAATCTATAGATCAATTTAGGAGAAATGAAATTTTAACAATAGTAAGTCTTCTAATCCATGAAGATAAGATAATTTCCATTTATATAAGGTTTATTTAATTTCTTTCAACAATAGTTTATAGTTTTCAGTGTAGAAGTCTTGCACTTCCTTTGTTAAATTTCTTAAATATTTTATTCATTTTCACATATTGACCTAAAGGAAAAAGCTGAGGCAACATTAGTATAAGTAGAGAGTTTATTTGGGCCAAATTTGAGGACTGCAACCCAGGATCATAGATTCAAGTTGCTCTGAATATATGCTCAAATCAGCAGCAGTTACAAAGTTTTTTAAAAATAGATATTTAATTAATTAGTTAATTTATTTATTTTTTAAAGATGAGGTCTCACTGTGTTGTTTAGTGTGGATTCAAACTCCTGGGTTTAGGCTATCCTCCCACTGTGGCCTCTCCAGTAGCTGGGACTATAGGCATACCTGCCATCATGCTGGCTCAAAAGTGCATTTTTAAAGGAAGTAAAAAGAGGCAGTCCTTAAGTTATGTACCAATAATTTACATTAAAATAACATAAGCTGTTCATTGGTTACACATTGTTCTTTGTATCAGAAATTCTAGGACCATGAAGATAATTGGCTAGGCAGCTAATCACGAAACTACAGGGAAGAAAAGAAAGAAGAAAATGCCTTTAAACAACTGCCTCTGGATATGAGGGTATGTGTGTGCAGTGGAGTCATAACTGAAGTCCCATACTCATGTATCTCTGGACCTGATAAATGTTTCATCCCTTACATAGGTCAGACTGCTCAGAACTATTTTCTTTTCTCAGATTCTATTATGAATATGACTGTTTTTTAACTTGACATATAATTACTTTTGTATAGAAATATGATTAATTTTCATATATTGTTCCTTTATCATTCTTGTATCATCTCATTCATTAGCTCTAAAAGTTTTTAATGATTTCTTAGAATTTTTTGATATATAATATCATATCATATATAAATATAGATAATTTGACTTATTCCTTTCTGATCTGCATTACTTTTATTTCTTTTTCTTGCCAAATTTCCCTAGACAGAAACTCTAGTGCAATGTAGAACAGAAGTCATGAAAGCAAACATCCTTGTGTCATTCTTCATCTCTCAGGGACTGTTTTCAGTCTGTCACCATTAAGTATTCAGTTAGTTGTAAATGTTTCATAATTTTCTTATATTAAGTTAAGAAGTTCCCTTTGACAACTGAAATGAGTGATTGAGGTAAGGATCTCAATTAACTGATGTTCATTAAGCCAGTGTTAAGGCGACACAGGAAAAAACGCAAGCCACAGATGAATCTGTGGGTGTTTTTCCAAAGAAGTTTTCAGGGAGTTTAGAATTTATACATTTTCTTAAAGTGGGGAAGGTATGTAGAAGGAGAGAGGCAGGTGGGTGTTAAAGTGAAAGGTTATATTCTTGTAAAACTGTAGTTAGTGCCCAGGAAATCTACATTTTACATAACATAAAGCCAATATCTGAAGAGACAAAGGGAGTAAAGGCAGAATCAATTATGCAGATATCTCTGAGTAGAAAGAGAAATGATTGACCCCATCTTGTCTCTGTTTTGCACTTGGGAAGATAAGCTTATAGTCAACATTATCACTATAGAACCAAACAGACTTTAGTTTTAGGATCTAGACATAAACTGCAGACCTAAAATTACAATTGGCATGTACCTGTTTATGGGAGGCCAGCAAAGAATTTATTTATGAGTGATCTGCGGGCAGTCCTTCACAGATGGCAATGCCATTTACCATTCCCTAGGGATCTGGCTAATATAAAATGTTAGTAACAGCTATTCATTTGGGACGGTGTGTTGTATGACTCAGCCTCCAGAATTGACCTTTCCTTTTGCATAAGGAATTTGGAGAGA
Organism: Mirza zaza; assembly: GCA_008750895.1. NCBI lineage: Eukaryota > Metazoa > Chordata > Mammalia > Primates > Cheirogaleidae > Mirza > Mirza zaza. Next base: position 5,206 of record VSMD01136609.1, on the reverse strand, counting down.
TCTAGAGACTTTGATTAGTTGTGTTTTCATTTCCATTCACCTGAAAATATTTTCTCATTTTTGTGATTTTTTTCTTTGACTTATCAGTTATTAAGTAGATTTTTACTTCTACTTATTTGTGATTTTTTTCTAATTTTCTATTGTGAATTTGTAATTTAGTTTCATTGTGGTTATGGAACATATTTCTTTGGTTCCAAATACTTTTAGTTCCTTTGAGCCTTCTTTTATAGTTCACCATATGTCTATCCCAGAGAAAGTTCCATATGGTCTTAAGAAGAATGTGTATTCTGTTATTGGTTAAATTGTTCTATAAGTATCTAGTAGGACTAATTGGTTTATAGTGTTGTTCAAGTCTTCTATTTCCTTGATCTTCAGCCTGCTTAGTTTTGTTTTAGTCCATTATTGAAAATTAGGTATTTAGTCTTCAATTATTACTGTTGAATGGTTGATTTATCACTTCAGTTCTGTCAGTTTATGCTCCATGTATTTGGGGCTTTTACTATTAGGTGCACCTTTGTTTATAATCATTATATTTTTCTGATATATTTACCATTTTGTCATTATATAATGTCCCTTTACAGTACAAAAATGTTTGTCATTAAGGCTCGTTTGAGGAAGGGGGATAGGCGGGATGGCAGACTAGAAGCAGCTTGGACTGCCACTCTCCAGGAGAGGATCAAAGGTTGTGGGTAGGGGTTCACCTCTAGGTGGATCATCTGGGAGAGAGCATTGTGAATCATCATAGAAGCAACTGGAGGCATCCAAATTAGGAGAGAGAGAGAGATGTGGAGTGATCCTCTCAGTAAGATCGGAAGGCACCTGGGGGAAGCATCCACATATGGGGAAGGGTCAGAGGAGATATTCACAGGGCTCCATACTCCCCCAATGGATACTGTAACCTGAGTTGTGAGGGTGCTTCTCACCACAGCAGGCCTCTGAACTGATCAGGGAGCTGCTTGGAGACTGCACCAGAGAGTGAGCATAGCGAGGTCCCATCAGCTTCTAGACCCAGGTCGCTGCAACAGATGTCACTCTGTGCCTTCAGCCCCAGAGTACCCAGTCATCCGAGGGGTCAGCTTCACTCCAGGCCCTTCCCCCTTCCCCCTTCTAGGCCAGGGAGAGAGTCGGGAGGGTGAGCACTCTCACATGCTGTGACTGGGTGCTGTGCACTGCTGACTTGCCACCTCCCAGGGATCAAAGAAAGGCAGGCACCCACCAGCACCTAGCATCTGTAACTTCCATCTTGCCATGTTGTGATGCTGCTGCTGCCACCTGAGCACAACAGCTACCACAGTTGGACCTGGGCAGAGGTTGATCCATGGCCACAACAACTCCCCAGTTGGGTGCCACATGTATCCCTGGCCCTGTCAGCCACAGGTAGCCCAGCTGTTACAGCCCAATGAACCACTCTGCCACTAGCCATGGTCCCACAACGTGCCCAAATACCAGCCAAGTCCCCCTGACCATCCAGGTGCCCACAATGTCTTGTGCCCTACATAGGCATCTGCCAAGTTCCCACTTGCTGCCCAGGCTCCCACCAAGTTCCCATGACGCATGCAGACACATGCCAAGGCCCTGAAACCTGTTCCACTGCTGTCTGCAGTCCCACAATGCACCCAGGCACCCACAAAGGTACCAAGACCTGCCTCACTGCCATTTGCAGTCCCGTGACACATCTAGGCACCAGCCTAGTTATGACAATGTGCCCAGGCACCTGTCAAAGTCCCATGCCCTTTCCCACCAACAGCTGCAGTCCTATAACTTGCCTAGGCACCATCCTAGTTCCAACGATGCATCCAGGCACCCACCAATGTCCTGCAACCCACCCTGCTGCCAGCTGCAGCATCATGATGTGTTCAGGTTTCCACCAAGCTCCCAAGATGTGGCCAGGCACTACATAAGATTCCACGAACCACCTTGGCATGAAGTTGGGGCATTCCCAGCAAACAGAAACAGGTGAACCACATTTACTTGCACCTTTTTATTCTTTTTCTTTCAATTTATTTATTCCTTTGACTATAACTTCATTTCTTTTGTTTCACCATATAGTCAATTTATTTTTTGTTTCTGCATTTTACCAATATGTACCTTTTAATTGCAGTAAATATTATATTTGGATTTAAAGTATTTGCAGGTAATGTGGTATTTATTTCTGCCACTTTATTTACATGTCTTTTTTTATTTCTGTATTTCTTGTCCATTTTGTTTTAAATTGATATTTTCTAGTTTCTTTTTAAATTATTTTACTATTTATTTTTAGTTATTTTTAGTAGATTCCCTCAGGCTTATTATTAGCATCTTAACTAAAAACAATATTGTTTGGATTAATGATACTTTAGTTTCTGCAGTATTTAAAAAATAAACATAAAATTTCTCCATTATACATAGCGTCATTTCCCCCTCTACTGTGTTCTTACTGTAATACAAATTATATCATTATATAATTTGAACTAATCACTACATTTTATGATTATTTCATAAAGTTTTTTTTAAAATAGATGTTACAAACAAATTATAAATTTATACTTCTTTTATATTTACCTATCGAGTTACCTATACCAGTTATCTATTTCTTTCATATGGATCCAATTACTGTCTAGAGTCTTTTTATTTAAGTCTGAAAAAATTAATTTACTATTTCTAATAAGGTAGCTCTTCTTGTAACAAACATTCTTAGCTTTTATTTGAAAATGTGAATTTCTCCTTAAATTTTTGGAGGAAAGTTTAGCTGGGTGTAGAATTCTTGGAGAACACTCTTTCTTTCTTTCAATTCTTTGAATATCTCATCCCACTGCTCAGACTTCCAGGTTTTCTGATAGGATGCACCTGTTAATCTTATTGAACATCTGTTTTATGTGATAGTTTTTCTCATTGTGCTTGCAAGATTTTTTCTTTGTCTATGACTTTTATTAATTTGGCTATGATGTGTCTAGATGGAAATTTTTTTAGTGTTTCCTATTTAAACATCTTTAGGCTTCTTGAATGTATAATACTATTTCTCACAAAATTTGGGAAGTTATTATACATTATTTATTAAAAATATTTTTCTGTACTTTTCAATTTATCTTTCCTTTCTGGGATTTCCCTCACATGTACATTATTATGCTTGATGCTATCCCAATGGTCTTTCAGGCTCTGTTGATTTCTCTTCATTCTCTTTTTGTATTCACTTTGCTCTTCAGATTGCATAATCTCAATTGGACAATTTTCACGTTTGTTGGGTCTTTTTATCTGGCAGCTCATACTTGTTTTTGTGCTCCTCTGGTGAATTTTTCATTTTAACCACAGAATTTTTATCTGATGCTATCATTTATAATCTCTACCTTTTTATTGATATTCTCTATTTCATAATACTTTGTTCCCATACTTTTCTTAAATTCTTTATACATAATTTCCTTTGATTCTTTAAAAAATATTTATAATAGCCTATATAGTATTTCTATACTCAGTCCAAAATCTAAGCTCCTAAGGGATTTTTTTCTGTTGATTATCTTCTCTTCTTTACATGTGACACACTTTCCTGTTTCTTTAAATGCCTCTTAAAACTGAATATTTTAGATAATATTAAATATATTATTATAAATTTACTATCATATTCTTCCATCTCAAAACAATTTATTATTGTTGCTGGCTTGTTCCTATTGTTGTCATCTTTCTTATTGGTACTTATTTAATTAGCAGCCTTACTGGACTAATTAAGTAGTTTTGTATACCTGGGAGTGTGGAGCCACTGAGATCTCTGCTAGCTTTTTTGTCTTGTTTTGTTTTTAAACCTGTCTTTCTAAGTGCCACACCTAAGTCAGTATAATTTAGTGGTCGGCCAAGAATTTATCAGAAGATTTGCTTAAATACCTTGTCTTTATATCCTCCACCTTTTTTCCAAGGAGATATATGTAAGAAAGAGAATTTTCAAATTTCAGGCAGGAAATAGAGACCATTATCCTAAGCTAACTATCTCAAGAATGGAAAAACAAACACTGCATGTAATCTCTAATAAATTGGAACTAACTGATGGGCATACAAGCACACAGAGGAAAGTAAAAAGTCATCAGAAATCAAGAAAGGGGGAAAGGGGAGAAGGGAAAAGGAAAAACCCACTTAAATGGTACAATGGACACTATTTGGATGATAGTCATATTTATTGCCCTGACTCAAGCCATGTATCAAAACATCTTACCCCCTTAATGTTTTGAAATTTAAAAAAAATTCAGAAGGTTTAGTAGACAGCTTTAAGCTTTATTTCCTGCTTGTACAGGTTCTCAAGGTTACCCAGACTTGTGTGATTGAAATCTCCTGTTTCACAAGTCTTTCCTGAACATATAAACAGCCTTCTATATGAGTGAATCCTATTAGATTGTCAAGAATATGTCAGATCTTTCCAAGTTTTTTTATTATCATTTAGTTTTCCAGTATGTTATTTCAAATTCCTGGCCAGGTTCCAGTTTGCCCCATCTTAAATAACAGTCTTAGGCAGGTGAGATGTTGCTTAAGTTTGCTCTTGTTTGGTTAACAGAGTCAAATAAGATAGTAACCACACTTTGAGAATAGCGATTTTCTGCAGACCTACAAGTTTTGATAAAATATTAACTATTCTCTTCGTTGTCTGCAATACTGCCAGATTCTGCCTACTATACCACTGAGCATGGGTGTTTGGGGTTGTAGAAATAGCCACAAATTGAAATGTTTTAAGACCCAGTATCTTACTGGAGTTCACTATTTTCTTTTGGATAGATTATTTGTTCCATGTCTTTCATTAATTGATAGAGTTCTGATTCTGAAGTGTTTTGTTTTATATGTTTTACCTACATTTTTTTTATTTCGGCATATTATGGGGGTACAGATTTTAAGGTTTCAGTAAATGCCCTTTCCCCCCTCCCCCCACAAGTCTGAGTCTCCAGCATGACCATCCCCCAGACGGTGCACATCTCACTCATTATGTGTGTATATACCCACCCCCCGACCCCCTGCCCAATACCCTATTACTGTAGTAACTATATGTCCACTTAGGTGCTGCTCAGTTAATACCAGTTTGCTGGTGAGTACATGTGGTGCTTGTTTTTCCATTCTTGGGATACTTCACTTAGTAGTATGGGTTCCAGCTCTAACCAGGAAAATATTAGATGTGCTATATCACCATTGTTTCTTAGAGCTAAATAGTACTCCATGGTATACATATACCACATTTTATTAATCCATTCTTGGATTA
>VSMD01136608.1:72746-113361 GCA_008750895.1 Mirza zaza | reverse complement strand
GTGGTGGTGGTGGTGATGGTGGTGGTGGTGGTGATGGTGGTGATGGTGGTGGTGATGGTGGTGGTGGTGGTGGTGATGGTGGTGGTGGTGGTGGTGATGGTAGTGATGGTAATTGGTGGTAGTGGTGATGATGGTGATGGTGATGGTGGTGGTGGTGGTGATGGTGGTGGTGGTGGTAATGGTGGTGGTGGTAGTGGATGGGGTGGATGTGGATACAAACTAAAGTGACTACTTATTCACCAAGTTTCCCCAGTGGCCATGTTTTTGCTAGGTACATGAACAAGCTGGGCCAATCACAGAACCTCGCATTCGTAGCCACTGTGATTGGTCCCAAAGGGTGACCAAACTAAATCAATCAAGGACTTTCATTAGGACTCCCACCCAGAACTTAGGAAATGGAGATTCTTTTGCTTTTGGGTTACTACGCAGCCACATATAAATCTGCGAAGCTCACATGGATAGGCATTTGTCTATTACAGAGAATAAAATGAATAGTGGAGAGAAGCAGAGAAGAGAGATGGAGAAAAAGAAAGCCTCCTGTTGGGGTTTGGGTGTTTGTGTCCCCTGGGCGTAGTCATCCCTAGCATGGTCTTACCCTTTCCAGTTTGGATGTGTGAACCATAACCCCTCCTCCCATCTCTTGTTTTCCTTAAGTTAGTTGACTTGGTTTGTGTCACTTACTTCCAAAGAGTTTGGACTCACCCTGAGCAGTAAGTGATCAGGGAAGTGTGACGATGGTCATTTGAGAGAGATCCTAACAGCAACCATGGCAGAGGCGAAGATGAAAATGGCAAAGACACGTTGGTGGTGGAGGAGGTTGTGGGATGGAATGGTGCTGCTGCTAGTAGAGGTGCTGATGATCATGGCTTAGATTAGATGGTGACACTGACTGGGATGACATTGGTGATGATGACACATTGGTGGTATGATTGGTTGTGATGATCATGAAGATGCTCACAGACTAGAAACATGCTCCCCCAAAACCCAGGAAAGGACCATTTTAAAAGGGCCAGGTATGGGGAGTGCAGACAAAGAGAATAAATTATTCCAAAATGTTGGGTGCTGTCTTTTCCTTAACTGGATAACTCCTAGCTGAACCTGCACCTGGAGGGGGCAGGAGGATCACAGTACCCCACAGAACTTCAGAATTATTTTGGAACCTTCTGGAACAGAGAGACCCAGGGGTCACCTAGCCCCATCAAATCATTTTGAGTATTCCAAGTGCCTTCAGCCAAGAGGAGTAGCCAGGTTCAAACATCAGGCAAGATGAACTTGGGGTAGGGGCTGCGTTTTTGGTCAGTGGGAAAGCAGACATGGAAAAGCACTGTGTGTTGTGTCTCACCCTTTACCTCAATGTGCATATCTGTGTATACTTGTTCACCATAGTTTACTTGATGAAAATGAGTCACTTCTGGACAATAATAATAGCTAATTTTTTTTAAGCGTTACCACGTACCAGGCACTGTTCTAAGTGCTATATACACACTATCTTGCATGAGGAATCCTTACAACGGTAGGCATTTCTAGTCTCCCATTTAACAGTCGAGGAAACCCAGGTTCAGAGAGGTTATGTAACCCACGAGAGGTCACACTGATAGGAGGGAGGGTGGGAAATGATGTGGTCTGGGCTCTGGGTCGCCCCTGTAACTCATCACAGTTGGGGGGGTCTGCTTGCCCATTCCCACAGCAAGGCTTCTGACCTGGCTCCTTCCCCAGGTGCCTCCTCTTCCGTCCCCTTGGGCCCCAGACAGCATTTTCCAGAGGGAGGCATGAGGCCAAGAGGGAGGAAGTGAATTTCCATGGGTCCCATGGAAGAAGGTGCCTGCTTTAGGGAGCCCGCCTGGTCCTGGTCCCATGTGGGGCGCAGCCCTAGCCAGGAAGGAGGGGCTTGTTGGGACGGCCCCAGCCTCTTCCTTGGGGTCCAGTCCCTCATCCCAGACAGAAGGCATCCCGCCCACAGCAGTGAGCACAGTGGCCCAAGGTTCCACCACCACGGAAGACCATAGTTACGGCTCTGGGATCAGCCAAACCTGTGTACAATTCCTGCTTCACCACCTCTGGCTGGTAACCCCTTCTCCGAGCCTAGGTTTCCTCTCCTGTAAGGAACAGATGATAACAGCTGTTTCCAGGGTTCCCAGGTAGCCCAGTGCCTGGCAAGGAGTGAGCACTCCATCATACACGTCAGCCCCAGTGATGGCATTGGTATTTCACAATAACGTCAGTCCTCCTCTTTGTCATTCTCCGTCGCATCCACGAGCAAGATTTCTGCTCTGCTAGGAGGACGGAGGTCTAGGAGGGAAGGACCAAATGGGAAAGAAACCCAGAGCCGACTTTAGCAGCAGGAGGGTCAGTGTTGGCCCCTGAGCCATCTCCCTCCTCCAGAAGTTATGTATCCATCCCTGTGGCTGGATTTTTAAAAATAAACACATGCCATTTCCACAATGGAAAGTTTTCTTTAAAAAAAAAAGAAAGAAAGTAAAACATTCTCCTGTCGTCTCCCTCGGCCAAAGAGAATTACGGAAGATAAATTAAGCCTTTTACGCAGACGCACCAGGTTCCAGCTCTGGGCTCCACTCTGTTCTGCAGCCCCAGGAGCCCCTCCTTAGTGCCCCTGGGAGGCCCAGGGGGATCTGCTGTGGGAATATTGTCTTTCCTTGTTGGGGGAGGGGCGCCGCCCCACCTCCTCCCGCTTTTAGTTTTTCTTCTCAGTGGTGCCCCCTGCAGGCAGCCAGGGCCACTGCGCTTGCTAACCCTATCTGCTTATCCAAGTTCCCAGCAGGTTGTGCACAGACCCCACCCAGCCCGCCACGGAGGCCGGTGAAAATGCAAAGCAGGACTGGAGGGAAGAGTTCAGTTTCCTGTCCTAGGAACTTTCTTCCATACTACCACCCTCTGCCAGATCAAAGAATGTGCTTGGAATCTCTGACACCAACTCGCCGGTCTGGGATGTGCCAAGGCAAGCTCTGAATCTGGAGTCAGAAGACACAGGCTATGTCCCTTGTCTCATCAGCAAAACAGATTAGCAAGGCCTACCCCATGGGGTTGCTGGGAGCACCAAGAGGCTGGGACATTGGTAGGACTCAATACTATTTTCAAACTCAAATCACACAAAACCATCATTGTTTTTCATGGAAGGAGGTGGGGTCTTTTAATTGGTTGATTAATTTATTATACTTGACTATTGGGAATTTTCCAGTTTTTTTTTTACAATGAATATATATTGTTTCTCTAATAAAAATATTCCTTTTAATTTTAAACAGAACATAAACCCAAGATGTCTGTGCTTCTGAATTACATTTCCTTCCTTAGCGCTACTCCCATCAGTCCAGGAAAAGAAGTAACTGGGATCAGGCCTCTAAGCCCATTAACACCATGCCACACAGACACGTCTGCTTCATCTGTGTCCTGGTGAGAGCTCTCAAGGAGACAGACTCCGAGACAGCTTTGCATGCGGGAGGCAGACTGGGGCACGTGAGCAGGGCTGGGCAGATCCGAGGTTTCGTCATAGTGCAGTAGTGAGAGAGGTCTCAGCCAACCCCGAGGGGAGCTTGGAGCTGGGATGCCCTTCCGAGCTGGCCTGGCTTGAGGGAAGAGGCTACTCTCCATACCTGCAGCCCAGCTGCAGTCCTAGGAGGCAGGCTCCCCACAGGGAGGATAGTGGCGTTGGCTGAAGCCAATTCCTTCTGCTGAGTGTGGGCCATCAGCAGCTGTCATGCTGCCCCTCAGGGAGTCTGGATGGAGCCTCGTGTGTCCCAGCACCCACTGCACGGAGACTCAAGCTGGCCCTGTGGGAGGCAGCAAGGGCAGAAGCAGACCTGTGATGAAAAGCCCCCAGTCCCTGTCTGGTCTCCCAGGCCCGGCTGCAGGTGTCTGACTCCCTGCAGTCCCACAGGTGGCAACCGAGACAGGGAAGTTCAGAAGGTGTGCATTGCGCTGGTTGCATCTAAGTCCCTGCCTTCCCCACTTTCCCCATCAGGGTCCAGACACTCCCTCCACGGGACACCTGGGGATGCAGACCACAGCTGCCCAGCAGGGGAATTCTAGCCCTCTAGCCAGGCCACAGGACCTTAAAAGAGCTCTGTGTGTCGAGCCTCCTCCCCAAATCAGAAGCACCGGATCTCTCAAGCAAAGTCTGCCTTTTCCGCATCGGTGGCTCCTCCAGTTTTCATCTGCCACAACAGCTGGGGCATATAATCCTGCATGTGGCCACTTCTGCAGGTTGCCTAGACTTGGAAGCAGTTCACAAGTGTTTCGAGTGACTCAGTTAGAATGCTTTGGGTTGCAAGTAATGGAAAGCCTGACTCAAAAACTGGTGGCTGAATTTGACCCTGGGAGGGTATAGCCTGGAGCTCCCGACAGTCATCTCGCCCCAGCTTGAAGCCTGAAAACGAAGACACCAGAAGAGAACAGGGCTGAGCAATGGACCAAGACTGCTCCCTGTGACAATGTGGAACCCTGGAACAAGCTGCGCCTGAACCCAGCACTATCTTGGACTTTGCAGGAATACATTCCAATGAATTCTCCTTTTGCTCAAGCCTGACGAATTGGGTTTGGGTCCCTAGCAGCCCATAGAGTCCTAACTAGTAGAGTGGGTATTTGACTAACCTCCATCACCACCTGGCCTGGGCTAAAAGCTCCTGATTTTTCTTGTGCTGCGCCCAGACTTACAATGTGGGAGCTGTTTCTCTGCTAAACGCTTCTGCTTGGGGGTGTTAAAACATGGGACCTGCTAAGAAGAAATACCCTTGGTCTATAATGCGTAAAAGTCATACTGTCAGGCAATCTCTTCTAGCTAAGGGGGAACTCGAGTCATTACCATGAAATGCTTGAGAAAGAGGTGCTCCAAAGAGAAGCAGAAGAGAAAGGCAGGCAAGGCCCCCACTTGCAAAGGCATCTCGGGGGAGCTATGTGCGGGTCACTCCCGGGGGAAATTAAGCCTGGCTGTCGGGAAAGTTTCCCAGGAGAATGTGAACGGCTCTGCTGCACATTCCTACTCAGGCCTTTCCTCAAATGGCTAAATAATCTGAAGGGCTTCTCTGTGTATTTTTCATTCCACATATTGTTTTCTCTGCCCGCCTGTCCCAGCTGGCCAAGTTAACCCGATAGAGACATTCTTCGCACAGAATTCAAGTAAATCCCATCACCGGAGGGACCACGTGTCAACCATCTCACCGTGTAGCTTTGTGCTGAATTCAGCAGATGTTCGAGCATCTTCTCCAGCCAGGCCCAGGTTTGGCTGGGTCCCCCATGAGCACGGATCTGAGTTAGAGGCAGCCCCTGCTGTGCGAAGGGCTCAGAGCTGGGGAGGTAGGATGTGAAAGAGACCAACTGTTACACAAGTGAGAGGAGGAAGGCAGGTGAGAGCTGGGCTGGAGCCCTGCGATTTGAGAATGTTGAGGGAGAGAGGTGTCAGGGGAGGCAGGGCTGGCAGGGTTCCTAGGCGGCATATCCTGGGCTCACCCTTCCATGGTAAGACCATTTCACTGTGGGGAGAGGGTGGAAGGGACAGTGGGATTCAAGACATGGAATGACCCAAGGCCATGTGTCCATCCTTCCCTCTGTCTTCCTTGGGCTGTGTTTCCATTGCTGGGTTTCTGCCGCTAAAACTCAAAGAGGGTTGCAAAAACATCATACTCAAGGGGTGAACTGTCGAAACTGAGCCTTCATGGTCGCATCACAGCCCTTATCCTTAATTAAGCTCTTGCTCTTTGGCCCGGACTCTCCTTTCTTTGAGCCAACCTGACAAGCTCAAAGCAAAGCCAAGAAGTGTATGTCTCACAGCACCAGGGTGGTTTCTGAACCAGCCTACTACGGGAGAACCCGCTGGCAAATTTTGCAGCTACAAACCATCTGGCACGTTGGATTACATTAGATTGCAAGCTGTGATTGTTACCATTTCCATATAGTAGTGGGTTCGTTTTTTGAGCACAAAGGATTTGAGAAGAGAGGAGGAATGACCGTGTTTCCAAAAGGGGTGATGATGTTGTGGGGAAGGGAGTTTGTGCTAAATGAAGATATGGCCAAGTAAGGTGACAAGTGGGTAAAGAGGTGACACAGATATAAGGGTTCCATATGGGAACCTAGAAGCTGAATACTGTATTTAAGCACTGCTGTGTGACTTGGGACCACCGCTCAACATCTCTGTGCTTTATTCAGAAGGCATAAAAAGCATTGGAACCTCTGATGATGGGTGATGATGTATTAGTGATCAAATAGTGCATAACAAACCTCCCAAAAGTTAGTGGTTTAAAACAACAATAATCATTCATTATTTCTCCCAGTTTCCATGCATCAGGAATTTGGGAGTGACTTGGCTGAAGTTTTAGCTTGGGTCTCTTGTGAGGTTGCAGTCAAATGTCAGCTGGGACTATACCCGTCTGAAGCTTGACTGGGGCTTGAGGATCCAGTTCCAGGGTGGCTCAATGGTTCCCACGGCAGGACTCGGTTCCTCTCCATGTGGGAGTCTCCACAAGGCTGCTTGAGCATCCTCATGTCATGGCTGCCGTCTACCCCACCATGCAAGGGATCCAAGAGACCATGCAATGTCTTTTATGATCTACCCTCGGGAGCCACACACTGTCACTTCTGCTGTGCTTCCATGGGTCACACAGGTCAGTCCTGACTCAGTGTGGAAGGGGGCTACCAAAGGCGTAAATATCAGGAGGTGAGGGCCAAGGGGAGCTAACTACCACAGTGCTCCCTCTGGCCCCCGGTGATGCATGACCTTCCCACATGCAAAAATACACTCAGCCCTTCCCGAGGGCCCCCCAAATTCTCACCCTATTCCAGCATCAGCCCAAAGTCCAAAATCTGCTCATCTGCAGCAGGTCCAGATGTGCATAAGGATGCTTGGCTGGAGTTTTGTGAGAATAGTTCACAAAACTATGGTGAAAGGAGCTTGAGGAGCCAGGGAGGATTCAGAGTCAGGTGGGTTGGGGAGCAGAGGACAGGGAGGGACGACACTCACGTAGAGCGTGATCGGGCAGAGAGCTCACCCTCCATGGGTGAGTCTGACAGGGGAGGCAGCCCCATGTGGCCAGGGACAGGGGAGCTTGAGGAACTGGCAGGCAGGGTGCTTCAGGCATCCTAGAGCTTCCCAACTGAGTCATCGCTGAAACACAGAAAGATCCGCTTTGTGCCTGCAGCTGGATCTTCCAACGAGTTCATGTTTATTTCGAGTGCTCTTTAGGAGGAAGAGACAAATAAAACAGTAGCCAAAAGTGGTTATCATGAATGTGTAGTAAAATCGGCACACCCCCCAAAACCCAAATGCCCTGAGACTCCTGTGGTCAGACACGTCCTGTGGAATGTTGATACCCGCTGTGCTCGCTGAGGGTCCCAGAATGATTCACCATCTGTTCATGTCAAAAACAATTCTCTAAACATGAGTGTCAAAAACAATTTATGGAGTTTTGTTTATTAAGGCAGGAAGATAGGCTCGGACATTTGGAAAAAAAGCATTCCAGAGTACAAATGAGAGCAGAAAGGCCCAGAACATTCAGGTGAATTCAGGGTCCCTTATCCAGATATGAGTGGTTGGGAAGGAAACAAAGAAAAGTCAGTCAGGCACTAGTCCAGTGGGCCGTTTCCTACAGATGCAGAAAGTATAAAGGACTTAGTAAGCATTGGTGCTCCCATTTACTTGCTGTGTGACCTTGACACATCTCTGGGACTCAGTTTCCTCATAAGACAACACCTGCCCTGTCTGCCTCATGAGGCTGCCTATCAACCTCATATGTCTGTGGTCATAGCTGTCATGTATGGTGAAGCAGGTTGTTCACTGCACAAATGTTTCTGGCCCAAGGGTTGAGTAGGGGCTGAAAGTCAACTCATGCTCCACCACACAAGTTGTGAGATCATGGGACTGGCGAGGGGTGGAGCTCTTGCCTAATTTGCCTAACGGGGCCATATGAGCCAGTGGCTCTGTCTGTAAAGGCCACACCAACACGAGTTGTGTGAGGTATGAACGGGAAGGGCCATTGGCATCACCCTGGATGGACTTGCCCCTGCTCAGAGGTCATAAGTTGTCTCTCTGTAGGGCAAGCAGAAGGGAAGGGAGGAGGAGAGCCGGAACTGGGACTGAAATTGTTGTTCCTTTCTCCCCTATACGTGGAGGACAGGAACCAGGGCAGACAGTCCAAATCTGCATCCACGAGGGCTTCCGTGGCTGCCTTGCTGATGCAGGCTCTTGGAGGTTCCTCACCCCACAAGAGGATGAAGGCAGGGTGAGGCGGGGCAAGATCAGTCACTCGGGAAGGCCCTGAGAAGGAGGAGATGGGCGGCCTTCCAGCCCCGTGGAAGGAAAATCGGGCCCTCAAGGGGAGCAACCCCACTGAGAACATCCCAGGCTGCCTGTGGCCTCAGCAGCCCCTGGGGAGGGCCCTGGCATGATATGGGAGAAGTGACCTCAGGCAGGGGCAGCAGCAGCAGGAGAAGCAGAAGCCAGAGCATAAGGAGGCTTGGCCCCCACCTCCCTTCCTCGCCCCCTGCACCCCTAGCCTCGAGCTGTGTCTCCTCCCCGAGCAGGCAGCCCCTCCCGGGCCCTTACCCTCAGCTCCTGGAGACGCAGTGGGCAGACCTTCCACCGGTGGAGGCTGGGGCCTCACCAGCCTCTGTCCCCAGCCCACTTTGCCGAGTCTGGCCCCTGAGTTCTGCTTCTCGCCTCATTCCTTGGCTGTGACCCCCATGTCTAATGACTCTGTGAGTCATTAGACTCACCTGCTTCCCCCTACCGCTGGCAGTGGAACCATAGGCCCCTCCAGGGCCCTGGCAGGGGAGCAGCTCACTGTGCAGGGATGTAGGGGGAGTGGAATGGCGGGAGCAATGCAGCAGGGAGTAGGAATTCCAGATCACCAACTCAGGCATGAAAGGAACAGAAGTGTCTCTACTCTTTGCCACTCAATTTATATTTCAAGGCCTTATTCTGCCACCATGGTAGAAGTGGAATCACAGTCAGTATGGAGTTCCTCTCCTTTTCCATGGTGCCATCTAATTTCCTGGAGGTTTAAGTTGTGTCCAGGCACCTGGTCTTCAATGCCATGGGTGATGTCCATCACTGTGCCTGTCCTTATTCATTGGTCCCTGCAGGTTGGCATGGAGACAGCCCTGGTCCCTTTGCAGGGCCCTTGCTGATCTGTTCCTCTTGTCTAGTTGCAAGCTGCCCTATGAGTGGTGCAGTTACTCTGCTCTTTAGGTCCATACTGGTGTTGGGGGAAATCTCTGTGAGGCTGGAACATTCCATGAAGCCATTTCCCTTTCCTGGGGTCCTGCCACTTCCCAGGGGGCTCTGGAGAATGGCATCCAGGTCTCCTTTGCTCTCAGGTCCTCCAAAGTTCTCTGGGCCCCTCTCTCTGAAAGTGCCATTATCTCTGCTCTTGTGGCTTCTGACCCTCCCCGAATGCCCCACCTCTGCCGCCAAGATGGGGGCTCCTTCACAAATCTGAGAGGTGGAAGCATTGCCTCGCTCATGTTTTCTAGATTTTGCTGGTATGAGTCCTCTCTGCTGCCTTACTGGCCCAGGACTTTTCAACACAAAGCCAGGAGGCTCCTTGCTCTGCTTTCTTCGGTCACAGATCTTCCCTGGGACAATGAACACAGGACAGACTTTGGGTGGGGTGAGAAGAAAACAGGCAAAGTGTGAGAAGAGGAAATACCAGCGGGGAAAAAAACATTGGTTAATATTTCAAAGCTTTAACCTGAAGTGTTGTCAATGCTCCCCTGGCACTTAGATGGGACCTATAAAGATAATGCTACCAGTCACGGCAAATCCACAAGAAGACTCTGGAAGGTCTTTCCACCCAAATGCAGTCTGCGATCACCTGCTGGACTCACACTTAGGAGGCAGTCTGGGCACAGACAGGTAGGTAAGCACACGGTCTGGGAGGAACACCTTACTCGGGCAGGCTGTCACCAGCCAAGATGCCCAGGGGACCTCACATGGGACAGAGGACGATGAGAAGACCTGCCAGACCACCAGCCTGTTCCAACCACCCTGGGAGAGGAGCAACAGAGCAGGTTTCCGTCAATTTCCCCCACACAGTGGGTGGTTGTGAACTGCTGGGCTCCTTCTAAGCACTTGGAGAGCCCAAAAGAAAGCAGGTGAGTTGGGTCATGGCTGAACCCTAAGGACCATCATTGCCTTGGAGGAAATCCTGGGGAGAAGATGGCTCTAGTGAGGGGTCAGAAACCCCTATGATAGGCGGGAGGGTGGTTTGGAAGAAATGGAACATTTATTCTAGAGGAGAGACTAACATCTCTGAAAGGCTGCCAGGTAGAAGGACTTGTTCTGAGACTCCCCATTGGACGTGAGGGACACGGGGAGTCAGACTTCAGCTCTACTGCAGGAAAGACTTAAGGATTTGAAAATGTTTGAAAATAGAAAGACTTCCTTAAAGGCAGAGAGTTCCTTGTCAGTGGGATGATAAAGCAGAGGGTGATAAACCCTTGATGGTGAGACAGACCCTTGGAAGGGACGTCCACATGGGAGCTTGCAGGTCCCTGCCCGGCTGAGATGTCATGATTCTTCTCACCCACTGAGTTCTGGTATCTTTCACCTCATTCATTTCAATTCCACTAACCCACACCTTGTGGTAACGCAGGTGCTGTCTGAAGACATCCCCAACTATGAAAAATGAGTTTGCTGAGAAATGGAAAGTTTACATGAGACCACAAGGGAAGGGCTTGCCCTGCACATGAGAACAGACTGTTTCCGAACCTCTCTTCACATGTAAGCAATCGCCACAGTGATTGACATCACACTCTCAGCTGGCTACAACCTTGCCTCCTGCTTTTTCCAAGAAAACTGAGGCCATCAGGTATGAGTTCCCAGTTCCCAAGCGTCCTCACCCTTGGCCTTGCCCCAGCCAGACTCATCCCGCCTCCCTCACTACAGTCTCAGAGGGTGAGGTGTCTCCTGTTCAAAGCCAACCAGCCCACCTGTGTCCTTAACCTCCGATTCTCCTGCCTCTTCCAAGACTCCACCTCATCAGTCATCCTTCCCACTTCTGCATCTTCACACTCCCAGTCTACTGGCTGCATCTCCTCTGCCTAAAAATACACTCAGGCTCTCACATCCAAAATACTCAGTCTCCCCCCATCCTCCGGGAGCTTTTGTTCAAATATCCCTTCTCCCTTTCTCATCCCACCCTCTTAAAAAGGGACATTTGACCTGTGAACAATGTGGGGGTTAGGTGTGCTGACCCCACAGACAGTAAAAAGTCTGTGCATAACTTTTGACTCCTCCCAAATGTAAGTACTAGTTACCTAGTTCACCTAGTACTAGTTGACTGAAACTCTTACCAATGACATAACCAGTCAATTAACACATATCTTGTATGTTATAGGTATTACATACTGTATTCTTACAATAAGGTAAGTTGAGGTGGGGCTAATAACATAGGTTGACTATTCAATAGTTATCCTAATGTCCCCTCCTCATTTATCCCTTACTGGAAAAATCCTCCTCTCAGAATCAAGGCTGAAAATACCAGATACCTACTCTACCAGCCTCCCTTGCAGCTAGAGTATGAGCCACCTTTGCAGCTAATCTTGGCCAAGGGGACCTGAGGGGTAGCCTGCTGGGTATTCTGAGAAAGGTTCCTCTCTCTGAAAACAAGAAGGGAATTAGTGAGCAATTCTCCTTTTGCCTTCCAGCTTTTAAATGTCATCATACAAAGCATGATTCGTGAACAGCAGGAATGGCATCTGCTGCTCCGGGAAGTGCATTTTTCCCCCAGTATCCTCCTTGGCTGTACCCAAAGTGAGCAAGTGCACACTGGAGAATATGTCTTTCTCGGGGGCTGAGCAGTTTTCTCAGCCTGTTTCCTGCCTGTAGAATTTTGCAAGCCCAAGAGTTAAATCTTAAACAAAAGCCTTTTAAGTCCAGGCTTGTGAAATTTTTTGGCAATATAACTCACCTTAAAGAGTAGCAGTCTTCTTATCTGTTTGACTTTGGACAACTCCATGTACCAATAGCCTCATTCATAGTTTTTTATTTTAGACGTACATTTTAAATCTTTTGAATTTCTCTCTTGTCCACATTGACCACCCCCCAACTTCCTTTATGCCACTAAGTTTTGGGGTAATTTATTGCAGGTAAGTTGAGCCTCTCAGGCTTAGGTGTGAGAGCACTCACTCCAGGCCCCTTTTCTGAGTCAGCATGTCTAATTGAAAAGATTCTTCTCTTAGTCCATTCAAAGTTTCCAGCAATGGATATGACACTCATACTCTTGAATTGAACCTTGCCGCAAGGCTAAAATTTTGCTCTGGCTTCATTTAAAGTTTTTTGCTTCAGCACCGGATTTAGCAATTTGATTGTGATGTGCCTTGGTGTGGTTTTCTTTGTGTTTATCCTGATTGAAATTCATTGGGTTTCCTGGATCTATGGGTTTATATTTTTCATCAAATTTGGAAAATATTTGGCCATGATTTTTTTGAATATTTTTCAACTATCACATTCTTTCTCTAGGACTCTACTTACATGTATACAAGAGCATTTGTTCAACAAGTCACTGAAGTTCTGTTAATGGTTTTCTCAGGTTTGTTTTTTTCTCTTTGTAGTAATACATCAGTTTGTCTGTCTTCAAGTACACTGATTATTTTTCCTGCCATTTCTAATTTGCTGTTTAGCCTATGCAATGAAATTTTTATATACTGTATTTTCAGTTCTAGAAAATTCCATTTATTTTTTTTGTATATTTCATTACTTTCCTCATTATAGTCATGTTTTCCTTTAAATACTTGAATCTATTTATAATAGCTGTTTTAAAGTTCTTGTCTGCTAATTCCATCACATCTGTCTCTGGGTCTGTTTCTATTGCCTGCTTTTTCTCTTGGTTATGGGTATCATTCCTTTGATTCATATCTAGTAATGGTTGGTTGGAAGGTGAACAGTTTGAATATTATTTTATTGAGTGCCGAATTTTGTTACCTTTCTTTAAAGAGTGTTGCATTTTATTCCAGCAATTTACTTGGAGATCAGTTTAATCCTTTCAAAGCTTGGCTTTAAACTTTGTTAGGATGGGGCTAAAATAGCCTTCACTCTAAGGCTTGTTAGTTTAGCTCCACTCCTAAGGTGTGGCTTTTCTGAGCTTTCCCCTAAATACTCTGGGTATTCCGTGAGGTCTCTCCACTCTGGTTGGCCTAAACTTGAACATCTTTCAACTCTGAGCTCAGAACATTGTTCAGCTTACAACTCCCCAATAAGTATTCTTTCTCCAATATTCGTTTTTTGTCCAACCTTATGGAGTCTCATCCTATATATTATGCACACTTAGTGTTTAGCCAAAGACTCAGAAACTGCCTCTGCAGTTTCTGAAGACCTTTCTCTGCACAGCTTTCTTCTCTTCAGTATCCTGATCTGCAAACCCCAGCTGCACCGTTCTCTTAATTGTGATGTCTGTCTCCTCAAAACAGTGAGACTTCTGTGTTCTGCTGGGGTTCCCCTTCCTGGAGCTGAATGCCTCGAGGCAGAAAGTCAGGTTAGGTTGCTCACAGAGTTCATCTTACTTCTTTTCTTTTTCTTAAGGAACACAATCTCAATCTGCTGGTCATCCAATGTCTGAAAACAAATGTTTCCTATATTTTACCCCATTTCCTACTTGTGTATGGTGGGTGAGGGCTAGTCCAGTATTTGCTACTCCTTTATAGTCCACAGCAGAAGTGTAAGTTTTCATCATCTTTTGTTACTGAAAGCATTTCTCGATTTTACCTTTTACCATGTAGGGTTAATAAGCAGTTGCCTCTTCTAACCCCACAAGCACTAATTAGTGGATATTTAATTCCCTTTTATTTCTGCTTGTTAACCAGCCAATTCTTTTCTGAGCCTGCCCCTTGCTTGTATCCTGCCAAACACAGCCAAAGGAGGCATTACATCCATGAGCAAATTGTTTTCTAAGCTCTTCCCCTGGGGCTACAAGTCCTTTAGCCTACTCTGCCTTCTGTTATTGCAGGGCATGCACTTGTGGGTGAACTGAGGTGGTTGAGCTGAAATCCATAAGGATCTGGGTCCCCGAGAGCATACTGAGATGATGAAGAAGCCCACAACCTCCTTCTAAATGTGTTAAACGGAATAAATAAATGCCCTGACCATTCCAGCCACTTTTAAGTGTGTTCTGTTGCTTGCAGCCTAAATAGTCCTAGGTGGTCCCATCCCCTTCTGTGGTTTCTGCAGCTCAGGCCTCTCAGAGCTTCTCTCCAGACTAGATCTTCCTGCAATAGGGGCAAGCCCAGGTATCCACCTGCCTGCTGGTTTTCTCCTCAGGAAGTCCCACCTGCAAGTTCCTCAAACTCAACATCCAAAATTGACCCTATTTTTCCCCTCCTAAACTTCCTTCCCTCAGGAGTTTTCCTCTCAGTTGGGGGTAGCCCGTCCCCTTTGTAACCCAAGCTAAGTCTGGCTGTGATTCTAGAATTCTCCCTCTCCCCCTTCTCCTTGTATCCATAAACCACTTGGTCCCACTATTTTTGCCTCCTAAGTGTTTCTCAAATATATCCCCTTCCCTCCGTTCTCCCCACCCCCACCCTAGGACATGCTCCTGACATCTCTCTCTCCTCCTCTACTCCCAGCCGATCCAGTCCCCGGCTGCTTCCCCACCCTGCTTCTGCAGCAGGGCTCGCTCCGATACTCAGGTTTATCCGTGTGGCTCTCCTGCTTAGAACTTTCGATCTCCCCCATTGTTTACTTGATCAAGTCTAAACCCTTCGCGCTCCAGCCTCAGATCTTGCCACTCACCACTGTCACATCACATCCTAGCAACCCCGATTTGGGGGTGTTTTCTGTATCCACCCCTTGGGCCTTTGTGTATGTTATACACAAGACACCTCCCTGCCAACTTTTCTCCCATCAAGCTTTTCACCCTGCAAGCATCTATTATTCCTCCAAGAGTATGCGCTCCCCTTTTCCTCCTCCTGGAAGCCTTCCCTGATGGCCCCGCCTCCCAATCGTGCTCAGTGAGGCTCTTCTGCGCGGCAGTATTAGTCCCCACACGCTGCTGTTGCTACACCTGCCTCTTTGCTTCCTCATCATGGCCGTGCGTCTGTCTCCCCTCCAGCCTGCCTCCCTGAGACACCGGCCCAGACGTACACTTGGACCCCCCAGCCTCCAGCCACGGCGGCTGTTCAGCAAATGTTTAGTGACTGAATGAATCCCCGAATAAATCTCTTACAGCAGATCCCTACAGGCCATCTCTGCGGAATGCTTCATGGTTGGTTCACTCGAGTAAGTGGATTAACTTAAAAATAATAAAACTCTGTTTCCTTAAAATCATTTTTCCACCAGCCCTTTCCTTTAATTAGCACAATCAGGGAAGGGAGTGTATTTGTGGTGAGGTTTCCATAGCACTTCTCTCGGAAGGGGTATTATATTTCCAGAAGCAGGGGATCGTGGCTTTGGGAAGGAAACAACATAGAAAGAGCATGCTCTTTCATGCGATGGCTCTGAGAAGCTGCTGGAAAACACGTCCAGGCCGTGCCCATCAGCTTGGGCCAGCAGCATCAGAGAATAGGTGGCTGTAGATGTGGGCGGCGTGGCTAGTGGCTAGTGACAGCTCCTCCTCCCTCAGTTGCCATGCTTAGCAAAACGCCACCGCAGAGGGTCACTCTTTGTAACTACCCGTTGCCCTTCCTGGGGAACTCTTGCAAGCCAGATTTCCTGCGCAAGGAAGTCCCTCTCTCTTTCCAGGGACTGCTTGCTTCTGCCTGGAAACCATCCACCACCCCCCCCACTCCCAGTCTACTCCAATTTTTCCTATTCTTTACAATGTAGATGAAATCTCTTCCCTCCCATGAAGCCTCCCCAAATCTTTCTTTTAAGATTGTAAGTGCCTTGAGAGCAGAAATGACAGCTCATTTAACATTGTCTTGGGGCACCTGTTCAGCCTGGCACAGGATAGGTGCTGAATAAACGGAGTGTGAACTGGCCTCAGTAACTGACTCTATGCATAGTCACTTTTCTCCACTGTCATACATTCTAGATGCTTCCATCAATGCTGGTTCTCCCGTACCTTGGTGATCACTTATGCCTTGTGGAAAGTCTTCTGCTGCTCTTCTGAGATATTCTTTCTGATGAGGCTTTTTCACACTTCCTGGGCATAGGCTAGGTTTCTCAACCGGGTGGTGGGCTCGGAGCAGTCAAGGACTGTGCCTCAGCCTCCCTGGAGCCCCTGTGGGTGGGGGACTGTGGGGCCCCTAGGGACAGATGGTTCCCAGCTGGAATCACATGGTGAGGAGAAAACTTGTGGCATATGGCATGTAGAACACCATGTGTACTCTTATCCCAGCCCTGACAAATGGTGGGGCAGACCTGCCCGTGGGCACCGTGGGGTGGGTGATGGGATTTTCACACGTGGTCAGGCAGGGGCTCAGCCGAGTCCAGTGGCCTGGGGGCCTGGGGGGCTGTTTCTCTTTGGACTGATGATCACAAGGGGCTCAAGTGTAGCCGTGAGTCGACTGGTGTGGGCCTGGGCTGGAGTGATGGGAGTTTCTTGGTCATGGGTTGTCGGGGGCATCTCAGAACCCACGTGGCTTCTGGACCCCAAACACCATCCCTAACTGAGGTCTCCTGCCAAGCCAGTTCACTTGACCCTTCTTGGATGACCTTCCCACACTTGGGTCCCTACGTTTCCCCCAACCTCTGCCCTTAGATTCTGGGGGATTCCCTCCCCCAACCCCTTTTCTGCAGCTTCTTTCACCTGATAACCCATTTAACTTCCCAGCTGCTCAAAAACTCTTTCCTTTGCTCAGTAATGGGAAAGTCTCAGTACTCAACCCCCAAACGTAGCGAGGGGGCAGATTTGTATTCCAGCCCTTCTACTGTGACAGAGGAGAAAAGGAGAGACTAGTTCTGCTTCCGTGGAAGAGGCAGAGTCATTTTTCCTCAGTAGATGGGAGGATGAGCCCTGAGTCCCCACCCATCTCGGCAGCCACACCGGGCCGTGGCCCCACCATGGCAGAGCCTATGCCTCTGCCTCCTGCCTCTGGGCAGAGGAGAAGCTGCACCGGCCCCTTAGTAGGCTTGCTGTGTTTCTGCCTTCCTCTTCTGCCTCTGTCCCTGCCATGAGAGGAACGTGTCCCAGCTACTCCCTTGTCCTGGGACGATGAGAGACGTTGTCTCTGGGAGCAGACGTCCCCAGCTGCCTTGCAGACCTGCCAGGAGAAGCAGCCCAAGGCAAAGCCCCCAGCCAAGCCCAGCCCAGATTGGCCAAGCCACAGCCAACCTCCTTGGGAATAAACGATTATTGTGTTAAGCCACCGAGTTTGGGATCATTTGTTACACAGCATTATTGCGGCAATAGCTTACTGATGCCCCTATCCTGCCACAAGACCAGGGTAAAGCACCTGGGAGGTGCCCAGCACAGGATGAGTGCTTAGTATGTGCTTGTCAGTGAGGCCTTCCTGGCAGGCATCATAAAAGCATACTAGACGATCAGACCTGGGAGAGCTCTGAAGCAGTGACGGACGGGGAAGCTACCCCAGAGTGGAGCTGCGATGACTTGCCCCAGGCCACACGGGGAGTTGAGGCAGAGCTTAGACTAGTTCCCAGGGCAGGTGGCCCCTCAGCACGTTGCACTGACTTTCCTCTTCCCAGGCTGATGATAACCATGTCTTCCTCTGCTTCCTCCTCGGCCACACGTGCGAGTTGCGTGTCACTGTGCTGGAATTTTGACAAATGTGAGGTGGTGGCAAGGGAGAAGTAGCAGCAGGAAGGAGAGGCAGGAAGAAGGCTCAAGACTCCAGATGCAAGCAGGAGGGATGTTTTGTCTGTACCCACACCTCCCTTTGGTGCCAAATGCCCCGCAGTGGGACCCCCAGCCCAGAGCCCAGGCTGCGGGCCAGCTTCCGCAGCCCGCTCTTAGGCTGGAGTCCGTCTCACCTGTCTTTAGCTTCTGGCTCCCTGCCAAGTCCCCAGAAACCCAGCATAGACCACTGTGGGGATGGCTGGGAGGGAGGCTGGCAGGGGTGGGGTCCAGGGATGGGTCCTGCTGTGCCTTGATGCTTGTGTCTTGCTGGTGTCACTTCCAGCTCCAGGGCCGGGAGAGACATTTCTGCACATGCCAGACTCCCTTGCCTCAGAGTGGAACCAGCTTCTAAGACCCGTGTGGGGGACATCGCATCAATCCCCCATTGTGGCACCATCAGGAGAAGGAGGGAGGCCTGGGACAAGGATTTAAGGGGCTTGAGGTTACTCTCCCCAAAAAGCTGCACGAAATGGAATGGTAAAAGCACCAATGAGGGAGTCAGCAAACCAGGATTTTGACCCCAACTTTGCATTTTATTAGCCGCCCACATGACCTTTGGCAAGTTGCTTCCCATATCCGGGCGTCAGTCTTCCATCTGTCAAATGGCCCTGTTGGAATAACTGCTTTAGAGGTGGCTCCAGGCCTAATATCCAGTGTTGGGGTTGGAGTCGTCCCTCCATTCCCATGGGAAAATAAAAATAGCTCATCTCTATCCTGCCCTCAATATGTGCCGGACACTGAACTGAGCACTTGCACATATTAGCTCTGTTCAGGCTTGCAGCAACCGTGTGAGGAAGGTACTCTTACCGTGTCCATTTTACAGATGAGGAAACTGAGATTCACCGAGGACCAGTAACTCGCTTGTGGCTATACAGCTGGTCGATGTGGTTGGAGCCCAGGCTGTCTGGCTATAGAGCCGGCCCTCCGAGCCTCTCTGTTGGGCTTCTAATGAGAAACCTGGCTCCTCCTCTGGTCTCTTCCCTCCAAGGCCCATCCTCCTTCTGAGACTCCTCCCTGTACACACCCACGGTCACAGGACTCCAGGCTTTAGGCTGGAAGAAGCCAGATGCCTGGAAGAAATCCCTTCCACCACGGGGATGACCACGATCCAACTCATCACCCTCTCTGTGCTGGCCTGCCTGATGGGGCCAGCCCTGCCTGGCGCATGATGCCAGGAGAAATGGAAGATGGCCCGTGCCATCGGGATGACACGCTGACAGCCTTACTTGTCTCTGGACTTGTGGGGCCCAGCGCAGGGCCTGGCATGCAGTAGATGCCCAGTGAGTGTTTGTTGAGTGCATGTTGGGGGGAAAGGAAATTATGGGCTACAGTAGGCAAAGGTGCAGGGTTGCTCTCTCAGGGCTAGAAACCTTTGCTTCGTTTGTGCCTCTGAGCTGCCAGGAGACTGGGAGGCATCCATGTCGCAGAGAGGAAGTGCCCTGGGCATCCAGCTCACTGAAGGTTAACCACAAACGTGCCAGGAGGAGATCCTCCCACCAGCACCTCTTGCTGGAAAACCCGCTACTTGCCTCTCCCTCGAGGCCCACAGGCCCCTGGCACCCACGGTCCCTTAATGAGCCAACCACGGAGTCTGGAGGTCTGTGTACTCAACAACAAAATACTGCTTGCTGCTCAGAAGCTGGCGGGTGTCCAGTGCCTCCCCCGAATCCGGTTTGCCCTTTTGCGGCAAGAAGCCCCCTGTGATTCCATAGACCAGGCATGGGGCAGGGATGCAGCGACCACCACCGTTTGGTGTGATTGGCTAGAGATGGGGACACGGCGTCATCTCCACCAGAAATGAGGCAGGTGACCTTTCCTGACATTTAGGGACAGTAAGCCAGGTCCCCACGTCACTCCCAGGGAAGCTCTGAACTCGAATGTGGCAAAACATGGGGGAGTGTGCAGAGAAGTCAGGGAGGGGCCGCATGGAGGCTGGGGGTGCCGAGGACAGGCTGATTCGGAGGACGCTTGCCCTGAGCCCCGAAGTGTGTGTCCTTGGGCGAGCCTTGCAGCTTCCCTGGGCCTCAGTGCCTATCAGTTCACTCATTCATTCGTTCACTCATTCACTTATTCATTCGCAGTTCATTGGTGACACAGAAAGAGCAAGCACAAGAGCCGCCTTGCTCTACTGATTACCGATGTGGGCAGAGGTTGGGGCGTAGGGCTGCCCGGTGGGGGAGCTTTGCTGTGTGATCTTGGTCATGTCATTTCCCATCCCTAAGCCTTCAGCCTTGCAGGGTCGTTATGTCCTGAGACCAGCCCGCCCGTACTGCAGACGGCCTCATTTCAGGGGCTGCAGGGCGTGGCAGGAAAGGCAAGCTCTCCGGAAGCCAGCGGGTGTGGGTTCCCCTCCAGCCCTGCCTCTTGTCCCAGTGGGTTCTCCAAGCATCCATGCCCTCTCTGGCTACATGGGGTGCCGTGAGCACCTCGTCAGTGCTTACCTTTCACAGAATTCGCCCTGTTGTCCGGGCTAGAGTGCTGTGGCGTCAGCCTAGTTCACAGCAACCTCAAACTCCTGGGCTCAAGGGCTCCTCCTGCCCCAGCCTCCCGAGTAGCTGGGACTACAGGCAAGCGCCACAACGCCCAGATAATTTTTTCTATTTTTAGTAGTTCCCGGCTAATCATTTCTATTTTTTAGTAGAGACAGGGTCTCGTTCTTGCTCAGGCTGGTCTCAAACTCTTGAGCTCAAGCAATCCTCCTGCCTCGGCCTCCCAGAGTGCTAGGATTACAGGCGTGAGCCACCGCGCCCAGCCACAGAATTCACTCTTGCTGAGGAAATGCACTTTCTGCACTCCAGTTTATCGTGACCTTGCAAAGCCTTGCTGTCACTCAGGGAGGGGCCGGCCCCGGAGGCTGAAGTCTGAACATGCTGACTCTACCTCCCCCCCTGCCTTTTCTGGATCTCCCCCATCCCCCCGCACCCCACATGCAACCCAGAGCCCCGGAGAAGTGAGACCCTATCTCTTTGAAACTCAGCATCCTCATGCTCCTTCCCTTCTTCCTATCCAAACCTGTGCTTGGAAAGGGCCGGATGACTCGTTTCTAAGGAAGAGTAAATGACTGCTATGGCTGGGGCTTTGCCCCTTGCAGGAGGCTGCGTTTGGAAGGAAACAAAGTCGCCAGAGGGCTGAGTGATTAGGGTGGTCCTTCAGGTATCAGTGTGCAAATGATGCAGTTATTTGTGGGTCAGAGGGACCCTCCTGGAGCGGTCCCAGGATACTGTGGACCCCAAGGCTGTTCCTGCTCTTAGATACTTGCCTCTAAGCAAACCGTCTCCACAGGGCACCCTGTAGTGACTCACCAAGGCGGGAGTTCCGTGAGCACTGCCAGAGCCTCCCCTCTGGCCTCTCTTGGCCCGTCCTTCTGGTGGCACATCTGGAGCCCAAGAGGCAGCTGTTTCGGGGGCTCTCGGGGAACCCTGACTCACCCTGCCTGGCCCCAGCTGGCCTTCCGGCTCCTTTTGTCCCTTCGCTCAGACCCCAGCTCCCAGGGAAACACAGGCTTCCCGGGGTTTTGGGACAAGATGGCTTGACTCATTCTAGAAGCCCTTTTGTTTACATTTCCTGGGCCTTTCTATTCTTGAAAATATTTTTTAAAAGGGAAAGAAAGAGGGAGGGAGGGAGGGAAACTTGTGATTCAACCGAAGACTCAAAGTGGGATTTTCCCCATTTCCTTCTTCTTCTTCCTTTTTTTTTTGGCCCTGCAGCAAACTACCAGACTCCGGAATGGGAGTGTGGGGCCCCTCTGCTGTCAGGAGAGCTGGGGGTGCAGGGCCACCGAGCTGCAGGACCAAGGCCTGGCCTGCTGCCCCTCATCCCAGGGAGCCTCTCGGGGGGCGTGGGGACAGGGCCCGGGAGGTGTCAGCATGGGGGTCTTCGTGCAGCCCCCCGCCACCCCTGAGCATCTCACCACTTCCTTGCCCCCCACCTCACCCTTCATTCCCTGCTGCCCCCAGTCAGAGAGGAGGACGAGGAGAAAACGACAAGGTGCCCACCACAGGCCCCGTTTTCTGTTCTTCCCACTGTGCCTCGTTCTCTGGCATCCTTCTGCCGGTTTGCTTGTGTGTCCCAGACTCCCTCGCTGGCACGTGGCTCCCGTGGGAGAGGTGGGTCGTTCTCCTTTACGCTGTCGCAGCTCGCACAGCGGAGCCTGCTCTGGGGCTGGGCGGGTGAGAGGAGACGGGGAGGCCAGCTCGCCCGTGACCCTCAGCCCACTGCAGCCCCCACCAGCCCGGAAGTGCTGGTCTCCAGACCCTGCCCCATGCAGACATACATGCACATGTGTGCGCGCACACACTCACGCATGCACATTCACGTGCACACGTGTGCACACATATTCACACGCACACGCTTACACATGTGTGTGCACATGCACACACACGCCTATGTTGAGAGGGGCTCTGCTCCTTACAGCTTCGTGGAGATGGGGGGTGGGGAGGGCAGCAGTTTTCTCAGCACCGTGGGAATGACCCTGTGGCCAGAGCCCTTGCTTGGAGAAGAGGAGAGTGACTAAGTTCTGCGTCTTTTGGGTCCCTTACCTCACGTTCAGAAGGTGTAGAGCCACCTGTGCTGTCCTGCCTCTCCGGAAAGGCTGACCAGCCAGAGGCTGAGGAAGCAGGGGTGGCAGTGTATCCCTGCTGCACAGACGACAGAACCTTTGGCAGTGAGAGCAGACCAAGGGATATACCCAAACATGGAGGGCCGGGCCGGGCCGGGGAGCCAGGAGGCCTCCCTGGCGCTGTCAGCTCCCTGGCCCGCCTCTTGCTGCCCTTGGCCGGGGGGACAACATTGCTCAGTGGAGAAAGCAGGGTCTCTGCCAGAGCCTGGCTGGCCGAGCTAGGCTGGGCCGGGGCCCCCAGGGGCTCCCAGCCAAGGGGTGTCTGGGTAGCCACCAGCTCCACCACGAGGGGGTGGGCGACTGGGAAAGCCCCACTACCTGCTACCTGCCCCCTCCCCATGTGTCCTCTGCACAAGTTGCTGAGCCAACCACAGCCCCTTAGTTCAATGCCCCCACCACAGTTCCCGCTCTCTGAGTGTCCAATGCATCCCATGGGTTATTTCACATCCTTGCAATGTGACAAGCAGGGGTTGTTTTACAGACAGGGAAACTGAGGCTTAGAAATGCTATGTTATGTGTTCAGGGCCGCACAGCCAGTGGGTGCTGGAGTCTGGATTCCAACCTGGGTTGTCGATGCTGCTTGGTCCATTCTCCTTCTTTTGTGTCAATGCCTTCTCTCCTGGGAGAGTTCACACCCGGCACTAACCTGAGACTTCGCCACCCTGCCCACGCGGCCCGTGCCACCCCCGCCCCCAGCACCACTGAGGAGGGAGCGTGGGAGAGGTGCCCACCCCTTGCTGCCCCCATCGCAACCACACTGGGCCCAGAAGGTGGACGCCCGCTTGGGAGAACATCTCTACCTTGTCTTTCATCCGATAGGACAGCAGGGTCCTGAAAGATAATCTTTTCTTCTATGTCTAGAAAGCACAGATTTCCTCCTACGTTTCCTGGGTCTAGCAAACGCTGCTGCTGGCACGCCCAGCCCACCGCTGGTCCCTCTCCTGCCGGGATGCCCCTGAGACTCCCCTCATAGAAGTTAGTGGACACCGTCCATGGAGCATTCAGGGACAGTGTCTGGCACACGAGCACCCTATGGGTAAACGCGCCTCAGCATCATCATCAGAGCACAAGGTGGGCGGTGGGAGGAAGGGCAGCTTCCAACCCCAGACTGGCTGGACCTCTGTCTTTCCCCTTTAAAGTGATCTGGTGGGTTCTCTGGATGCCTCTGAACTTCTGAAAGTGGGTTCACTTCTGTGCTTCAGTGTCCCCTGAGCTGACCAAGGCCTGACCCCCCTCGATAACATGTGTCCCAACCTCTGTGAGCATCTGTTTTCCCACATCAATGTTTTCCAGACACACTTTCCTCATCTCCACAAAGGAGGTCAGAGGGCAGGAACCAGGAGTTCCTGCTGACAAGCAAAACAGACAGAGGCCCAGAGAGGTTATGCGACCTGCCCAAAGCCACACAGCAGACTCAGTGCCGGAACCCAGCTTTCCTTTCATTGCCTTCCAAGGGCCAAATGGCTCCTTTCACATGGAGCAGTGGGAGCAGAAAGCTTGAGGGAACCGACTGCAACAGAGCTGGGAACGGAAGTAGTGTCGGGGGGCTGGGCAACATCCCTGTTCCCGTCCTCCCAGGGCTGTGCGGGCTCTGCAGCTATCCTGGGGGATGAGGGAAAGACGGGAGGCAAAGAGGCCCCTGGGTCTGACACAGGGCTTTCACCACCAGCGGTGAGCAGAGAGTGCCTAATGACTCCAAGCTGTCCTGGAACGTTCTCTCAGCCCCAGGGAGCTGCCTGGGGAGTCTGGCTGCCGTGCACAGCAGCTGTGTGAGCTGCCTGCCGGCAGCAAGCCGGGCCACCAGGGACCACCAGTGACCACAGCCACGGGGCCACCGGCAGGTGGGGCCAGGGGAGGGCAGGACCCCCTTTCCTCAGCCTGGGTCTCCAGGGTCACCGGTGAGCAAGGAGCAGGGCTGCGTGGCCAAGCCGGGTCAGGCTGCAGCTCCTCCTCTCTTCCTGTGAGCTGACAGACAGGGCCCAGCTCAGGGTCAGAAGGGCACTCAGGGAACTTCTCCCCTGGCCCCAGGCAGACCTCAGGCCCAGCCCAGGCAAAAATGAGCCAGACTCCCATCTGCAAATCACGCCTCCTTCCTCCCATCAGCAGCCGATGCCTCTGCTCAGGTATTAACCCGAGCTCTCCCATTTATGAGCTGTGGGACCTCAGGCAAGTTACTTAACCTCTCTGTACCACTTAACCTCCAAGGCAAGTGCCTACCTCATAGGGTTACGGTGCGGAATAAATGAGTAAAGGCTCAACCAAGTCCGGTGATAGGGTATCTGATAAGTGGTGACTTTTGCTGGTATCATTCTCATCAGTCACCCACGTCCAAGTCTTAGATTAACTGTGGTCCAAGCCTTTGCCTGCATGGCCTGTGTGGGTACATGGACAGCCCCCGGGGCCCCTTGGCAAGGCTGTTCCCCTACACTGGCCGCAGTTGTCCCCTTTTCTCTGTGGCAGTGGGACCCCGTGAGAAGCTGCTAAGAGAACCCCCCGGCAACCTAGACTTGGCCAAGCTCCTGTCTACAGCCTAATGACATTAGTGATGATGATCATGACAACCATTGAGTGCACCCATAACCCCTTGTGCTGAGAGTTTTGTGTGTGTTAATTTAAATGAATTCAAACCAACCCTATGATGTTGCTATGTTTACAGTTCCCACTTTAGCCAAGAGGAAACTGAGCCACAGAGAAGCTAAGGCTCTTATTCCAAACTAGTGGCAGACTTGGGAGTCCAGCCCTGACCGTGACTCTAGAGCCATGAACTTTGCCTTTGGCTCATTTATAATGACATCTGTTACTATG
The DNA here is from genome assembly GCA_008750895.1 of Mirza zaza. Lineage (NCBI taxonomy): Eukaryota > Metazoa > Chordata > Mammalia > Primates > Cheirogaleidae > Mirza > Mirza zaza. Next base: position 88,203 of record VSMD01136608.1, on the reverse strand, counting down.
ATTTGTGTCATATTTCACAAGGACCTGTGTCCCCCTTTAGGTTGTGAGGTCCTAGCGCTTGAAAGCTGGTTGAGCTGTTCACCGCTGCATCTCTGGGAGTCTGGGGCACACGGGTACTTGTAGCAGAAGCTGTTGGTGCCCTGCCAGTAGCTCCCTGGGACTTTCAATACCTTGTCTCTGTGCCGGAGGGTTCTCTGTGCCCGCTGGAGCCCACCCCGCCCGTATGGAAGCCCACAAGCGCCAGGCCATCCATGCCCCCTGGAAGTCACCCTCAGCCCATCACTTTCAGGAGTTGGCAGATAAACATCTCAGGTCCCTCGACCCTGGGAGGAGATAACTACAAGGCAAGTTGTGATATCGTCATATAATAAGAAATATATATTTTGGTCTTTGCTCTCAACTCCTGGCCAGAGCGCCTAAAACCATCGCAATTTCTCAAGTGATAGTGGTGCTGGGAGCATCTTTTATTCTAATATTTGGTCTTTGACTCTAGTTTCTGACACAGAGTTCTAAATCCCTTGGAATTTTGGGGTGCTAGGAGTGTTTTTTGTTCTAATGAGGTCATTCTTGATGGGCTCCCGGATAGCTTCAGGTTGGGGGTGGGGGTGGTCGCCAGAAAGACACAGCTAGGATTAGAAGCCTGGAACTTTTATCCCCAACGCCCATCCTCTGGGGAGGGGAGAGGGCTGAAGACCAAGTTACTAATCGATCATGCCTACGTGATAAAGTACAGGGTTTGGAGAGCTCGTGGGTTAGTGAACACACCCACATGGCAGGCGAGTAGTGTCCCCAACTCCCTGGGGACAGAAGCTTCTGTGCTCAGGACACTTTCAGAACTCACCCTGTGTACCTGTTCATGTGGCCGTTCGTCTGTAGCTTTTATCTTATCCTTTATAAGTAAACCGGTAAACCTAAGTGTTTCCCCTGAACACTTTCTATGAGCCACGAGGGTTCTGTGAGCCACCGTAGCAAATCATCGAACCTGAGGAGGGGGTCGTGGAAAACTCCAATTTGTAGCCAAGTGGGACAGCAGTGTGGGTTTCTTGGGGACCCACTATTTGCAACTGGTGTCTGACGTGGGGGCCAATCCTGTGGGACTGAACCCCTAACCCGTGGAGTCTGCCCTGACTCTAGGTAGCTAAGTCATCACTGAACTTGGTGTCTAGAAAGTTGGAGGCTTCGTTGATGTGGGGAAGATCCCCGCATATTTGTTGTCAAAAGCGTTGAGAGCATGGAAGGAAAACCAGTTTGTGTTCCCCATACACATGTGTTCTGTACTGGCTCCCACAAGTGCCCCGTTAGACTGAGCCCCAGTCGCCTGCCGTGGTCACCTGCTGGGAACAAGCCCTTTCCTGGTGTCTTCCACTCTCCGTCTCACTCTTCTGCTCAACTACCCAGGAGGGATTCCCAAATAGACCTCTCAAACCGGTCCCATACACGCAAATCCTGCTCAGAGGCTGCCTCCGGGGGAGTTTGAACTAAGACGCTGCTTCATGTTTGCGGACTGATTGGTCCTGCCATACACGCTAGGGTTGCATTAATAGAAAGGTAAACCACTAGACAGATAGTTCTCTATGGTTTTCACTTTTATAATAAACATACATTTCTTTTGCCAAGACATTAAAATATATTTATTTAGAAAAAGGTAAACTCACATTGGAAAGACAAACCCCAGCCACAGAGAAGGAGAGTCCCCTTCCTCCCAATGGAGTGTGATAATGATCACCAGCGACAATCAGGCAGGAAGGTCCTGTGAGTGAGTACAGGAGGGAGAGAGAAGGACAGACGCCTGGGAGTGGCAAGAGTGACCCGGGCGGGCTTCCTGGAGGAGGTGGCAAAGGAGCTGGGCCTTGAGGATGGGTTGGGATGAAACAGGTGGTGGTGAGGGGAGCTCTCAGGCATTAGTGAGGGAGTGAGGAGCAAAGGCAGTGTGAGTGCTCATGGGGTCTTGGGAAGGCCAGTGCTATTCCCTGGCTGAGTGACTTTGGGCAATAACTCAGCCTCTCTGGGCCTCACCTCCTCATCTGTACAGTGGGCATCACAACCACACCTGTCTCAGAGGGCTGCAGTGAAAATTCCACAAGACCACGTGGGCAAAGAGCCTGGCGTGGAGCGTGTGACCAGAGCCCACCAGCAGCTGTTGGTGGAGGTGTGGGGACACTGAGAACTCCATCTGCAACGTGGACCGCAGCTCGGTAGCTGCTGGGATGGCCCCTGGGAGGGGCAAGATGCTCCCCTACTCCATTCCAGCTCCCAGGACGCCATTTCACCTCTGTGAGCCCCACGTCCCTTGTCTGTACGATGAGACTCAAGTCTCAGCTCCACCAGTGTCCAAGGCTGCAGGGTGGGGCTGCATGAGGGGACAGATGGGAATGGAGCTTATAAACTGTTAAGTGCCGGCACTTTGGAGAGATGAGGGTGATGGCCACAGCGACTCAAATTCAAGAAGGAGAGAGCTCAGAGCGGAGATGTTATTATAGGGCAGGAATCGCTAGAAGTCTCGGGCCAGCAGAGATTCTGGACAGGGCACTGTAGTCTAACCAGCCCCGCATAGTCCATTTTGCAGCTGCTAGTCAAGGCCTAGGAAAGGGGCAATATTTCCCCAAGGCTGGCAAGAGGCGGAGCAGGGAATTGAACCGGGGACTCTGGTGGCCTGCTGGGCCTGGGCCCCCCCGCCTCCGCAGTGGCTGGCAGGAGCTTGGCCACCTTCTCAGCAGCTCCCCACCCCCCCTCCGCCCTCCAGGGTGTCTTTCCAAGCTGTGCTGTCTGGCTGGCTTCTCTCTCTCCTGCCCCCACCTTCAAGCCGCCCCCACCGTGCACCCGCCCGCTCCCTCCGGCCCCACCTGGCGACTTGGCACTGATGCACTTCTCTCGGGGAGGCAGCACTGGCACGGCCCCTGCTCGCATGACTCCCCACCTCTGTTTACTGCTGTTTACCCGGTTGTGTCCTGTCTACCTTCCTAGCCTGGGAGCCAGACTGCCGTGCTGCCTCCTGGGTGCCGTCACCCACCGTGCGGGCTCTGACCTCCGCACGCAGCAGGCGCTGTGGGACGAGACAGCCACCGACCAGCCAACAGGCACCCGGGCCTACACGGGGCGGAGTGGCTGACAGAGCAGGGAATGCAGGACCCCCCTCCGAGGAAAAGGGGCTGTGTTTCCGGAAACAGGACATTAGGATTCATTCTCATAGTCACACAGTCACAATCATAATCATACTAAAACGTCGGTTTCCATTTATTCCCACTTACTATACGCAGGGACGGTACTAAGGGCTTCACTTGTATCATCTTGCCGAAGCCTTTGAGGAGCTCTGTGCCTGGTGGGGTCATTGTTCCTCCACTTTTTCAGATAAAAAGTTGCACAGCAGTTACACTTGCTGGAGATCATGCATGGGTGTTGGAGCCAGGATTCAAACGCAAACCTGTTTGGCTCCAAACCACCTGCTTTACTCCCTATACTGGTGACCACTCCTACGACTCACGCACAGCCGGTCCCCTCCCAGGGCCGCTGCAGCAGGGCCTGCTCCTTCCAACAGCCCCGGCATCTCTCAGCCACCTGCGGGGAATCCGGGACCCAGTCAGCTAGTAGAACGGCTGCCCCAGGCTCTCAAGTGCAATTAGTGAGACCTAAATTCATTCAGCCTTTCAGGGGGCAGTTCAGCAAAGGCTAGAAAAAAATAGAAAATGTCACAGTCTTTGACGCAGCCATTCCTCTTGCAAAAGGTAATCACGCCGGGGCAAACGCGCGCACACACACGCAGGGGTGCTCATTGCAGACGACCTGTGGCCGCAGTGCTGCACGCAGGGATGCTCCCGTGGGCAGGGTGGCTTGGGAGGCAGCGGTGATTTAATGAAGTGAGTGAGGCAGCCTGACAGGAACTGAGAGGGACGATGTCCAGGACACATGGCGAGCAGAAAGCAGCACTCCATGAGGTGCGTAAAATGCCCAAAATGAATCCCAATGACATATGTATATAAATACACGCCAAGACCATGGACTGCGGTGGTACATACTCAACTGTAAACAGTAGTTACTCCGAAGAAAAAAACCAGTCTGAAAGGGTGGAGGGAAAGTAGAATTTTCGCTGTTCACTCCATGTACCTGCGTATTTTTTTTTCTAATGGCAATATGCTCACGGTTCACTCGAGTGATTAAAACAGGAAGCCAAACCCAGGCTCGGGCGGCCTCCGTGGAGGCGGGTCCTTGGAGGCAGGAGGCAGCGAGGATAGATCTGGCTGAGAAGGTGGCCCGAGGGACAGCCTGAGCCCCTGGGAGACCCCTGGGGTGTCACCAGGGAAATGTCACCTGTTTCTACCTAGGGCTGCTGCCTGCTTTCCCCGTGGTGGTCGGTAGCACCCCCACCTAACGTGCCCGTGGACATCATGGCCTTGTCTGGCTTATGCAAGTGAGTCTCAGGGAAATTATGAGGCCTGTTTGGTGGATGGGAGGACTCACAGTCACAGCAGACAGGGTGGGACCAGCAGGAATTTGGGGGCATGTAATCCCCCAGTGGGGAAAAGGAAGGGGGTCTCGGGAACAGTTAGGGGTAGCGGTCTCTGCAAGTAGGGGGAAGGGGCAGACCCGTGTGGGAAGGAGGTAGGGGTCTGGGCTTGGGAAGAGCGACTTTCAGCTGCTAGAGGCAAAGCCCTGGGGGACACATAGCAGAAGGGCCTTTTCACTCAGCTCTGGGCATAGTGTCCTCTCCTCTCCCCCAAGAGAGCTCCTTCCTTGCCCCACAGTTGTATAGGCTTAGAGCCCCGACCCTGGATCCAGCCAGACCAGGTTTGGATCTGCCTCTTATCCACTCTGCCGGCAGTCGTGGAAAGAGAAAATCACAGGCACACCTCACAGGATGTCACGAGCTTACAACAGGTAATATTTAGGAAGCATTGTTTCAGCGCTGATGCCCAAGTGCTTGATAAATGGCACTATCTGTTATTCCTGGGCCAGTCGACGCTAATACTCCAGCGGAGCAGGGGGCTCTTAAAAAGGCTTCAAACCCAGCCCAACTCTAGACATCTACATTTTTTTTATTCTCCTAAAACAACAGATGAGTTTCCCCTTCATTTCCAAGAACAGGTTCACAGTGCCCTATTTAAGATCTTTGTGGCTGGCCGTGCCTCAGTGTCCAGAAGTTTAGGGGTCGAGACGTGCCACGTAGAAACACATCCATCCCCTCGAAGGGCTGGGGCAGCGGCCCACGATTAAACGCGGTAATGTTTTCGCAGCAAAACATATGAATGTTCACGCCAAGGGGGATGAATAAATGCAATAAATAAATTTCGGTTCAGCTCAGGTTTTGCTGCTAAGCGAGTTACGAAGAGGTTCGGTTCTCAGAGCTTTTGGGGTTTTGGAATTGTGGGTTAGGGATTACGGGTCTGTTTTGTAAGTCTCAGACTTTCTCCCCTCCCAAAAGTACCTTCGCTGCACTGCAGGGACTCGGAGAAGGCATTTTCTCACCAGTTTACAGATGAGGCTCAGAGAGGTGACAGGACTTGCCTAGAGTCACACAGCCAGTGAGTGGCAGGTCAGGACTGGGGTCTGGGATCCTGAGGTTTGGGGGAAGGCAATGGGAATCGGGGCTCAGAGACAGGGGCAGGGGAGGACCTTCTGTCCCTTGCCCTTCTCAACCAGCTCCCAGGCAGCCGGTTGGAACTCCTTGGCCCGAGTGCCAGCAGCCGCCCGGGCACGAGCGTGCGGCGCCGCCCATGGCTGGTCCACGCTGTACTCCCGTGCACGTAGCGTCAGACGCTGGGCTCAGAGGCCTCCCTCTCCGTCTGCGAGTTTCCAGGGATGACAGTAATGAAGCTGTAACAGAGAAGAGTTTTCACCCTGCCCATGTGTTTTCACTTCAGCCATACAACCAAGATATTTCCTGGCATCTGGGTTCAATTGCAGGCGGGCGGGAGTGCGAGTGGCGGTGGAGGAGGAGGAAGAGGACAGAAAGCAAGGGCTGAAGCTTCCCAGTCCGGCTGCGGATGTGCCTGGAGCTACGGCATGTCCTCTCCCTGTCCGGTCACTGCAGACAAGACCGGGATAAAAGCGGCTTGGGGCTAAGCCAGCCAGATGATGTGGATGGCTGGGGTGGGGGTGGGGTGTAAATAAATAACTGAGTGCGCAGAGACAGGGCGAGTTCAGCGCCGAGCTGGTCTGTGTGGGATGGCTGTCTGGGGGCGGGGGGATTTCACAGCAGAGGCAGCTGGATCTTGACCCGCAGTGTCCCGGGTAGCCGGAATCCTCCCCAGAGTGAACCCTACCCTCGGCTAAGGAGGGCTGTGTTTGGGTCTCTCCGGGGGCTGGGCAGGCTGGCTCAGCGGACCTGGGGCCCACTGGGAAACTCCAGGAGGCTCAGACACGGTGTTTAGAGTATAAGCGCTGGTGCTGCCCCGGGACGGCTGAGCCGTGCCCTGTGTCTGCCCTCTCCCCAGCACAGGAGCGGTGGCAGTGCGGGCTGCCCACTGGCCCCACAGGCTCTCGGGGGCAAGCCCAGCTCGTTCTGGGAGGACGCGTCTGTCTTGCTTTGCTGCATAAAGCACGCTTGTCGAGCCCGGGCTGAGGGCCGTACTAGCCCCAGGACGGCCTGCCTTCTGCATCCGGGTGCGGCCTCTCAGGCCCACAGACCTGTGCTCTGCTGGCCAGGCAGACAGCGTGGTGGCCGAATGCACAGGCTCAGAGTTACGCAGACCTGAGTTCCAGTCCTGACTGTGTCATGCACTGCCGTGTGACCTTGAAGTCACCCAATCGGCCGAGCCTGAGTTTCCTGTCTACAAAAGGGAAGCAGTTGTAGCACCCACTCATAGGCTTGTGGGAGTGAAACGGCTAATTTACAGTAGGTTCCCTATAAATAGTAGCTATTATCAGAGAAGCCAGAGCTGAAAGAGCTTCTGGAAACCAACTGAGCACCCCCCGCCCCCCTGACCCTGCAGATGAGCCTCCTCGAGACCAGACAGGGGAAGCAGGCCTTGTCAGCCACAGCATGGGACAAGGTCCAGGCCTTCTTCTGCCCAGGCCTGCGCTGCTCCGTCACCATCCGGCTCGAGTCTGTCTCTGGAAGGCTTGGGTTTCACCGTCCCACAAGGCAGCAGCTACCTGCCATTACGTGAAAGCAAGCAAGCAGACGGCAAGTCTCTCTGGAAAAGTGCCACCCACCATCCTGAACATATATAGATGTATATAGATACATATTAGATATGTCTGCATATACTAAGCGAAACGTCTGGAAGGAAATAAGCCCAATTCAAAGAAAGTGAATACTCAGGTTTTACTACACATTCTTTTGTGATGGTGAATCTTTTCCCCTGCTTGTGCCAGCTTTGTAAGATAAATAGACAGGCAGATAGACAAATAGGTAGCTAGAATGCAAACCTTCAGAAAGCATTCAGGGGGTTAGTCACACAATGCCCAGTTGCCAGCATGGCTCAGGGCCTGCACGCTGGGCTGTGGGCTTTGGCTATAGACAGGCCCATTCAGGATAACTAGGATGAGAGAGAAAGGAAAAGGGACGTGACCTGCTGCTGTGAGCCTGGGAGAGGGACAGCAATACCTTTTGACCAGCCTTTCCCCTTCTTCACTCTCCTGGGCCCCTAGGACAGCATGAGCTGGTGCCTGGTCTCTGGTCACTGGCCTGTTGGGCATATTTGCAGGGCTGACTTAACCTGGCCACTGCTGGGCACAGGTGTCTGTCACACGTTCCCACAGCAGGTTTGGGAAGGCATAGTCGGGCATGGAGAGGCCCCCTTGTTATCCTGCCTTTGACTTGCAATCCCCGACATAGGACGTGGCTCTTGTCTTCTCTCTCAGGGTAGGATGGAGTGTGTGTATGTGAGCAGGTTGTTGAGGGCTGAGAATGGAATCATTTTCGTGTCGGCAAGACATGCCTCAGAGCAACATGTAATTGTAGTCCTAGGACCCAAGCCCAGCAGAAAGATTCTGAGACATCAGCTAAGCCATTGGCTGGAGAACCCATTGATGTTACTCTGCCCACAGTTGAGTGCTTCCTTTCGCTGGAATCTCACCTCAACCTGAGGTGGCCCACGCTGTGCCAATTCCATCATGGTCTTCCACTCCCCTAGAAATATTCTCCTTAGCTAGGAAAGGGCAAGCGAGTCCAAGGTCCTGGGCATCACCAGGAACCCTACTCTTTTCCAACATGGTGCAGCTTGCTAGTGACCCAAGTGGAAAAGGCCAGGCCTAGGTAGCACCCGGTGGTATGGCTTCACCCAGCAGTGAAGTCCTCTGCTCAAAGGTGCTTCTCCGCTGGATTGTCATGGGGTCTGCTGTTTCTCCCCAGCTGGAAAGGGTCCCCTTGTTTGTGGTTTGTCTTTTTATTTACTTCAGTTGTCTTTTGAAAAATGTAACCACTTTATTGAGTTAGAATTCATATATCATACAATTCACTCACTTAAAGCGTACAAGTCAATGGTGTTTGGTATATTCTCAGAGAACCATCGCCATGATCAGCTCTAGGATATTTTCATCACCCTAAAAAGAAACCCCATACCCTTTAGCAGTCATTCTGCATTCTACCCCGGCCCCGCCCCAAAGGCCCTTGTTCCCTGGCCAAGGAAACCCCTAATCTACTTTCTGTCTCTATAGATTTACCTATTATGGAAGTTTTATATAAATGGACTCATATAATATGTGGTCTTTCATGACTGGCTTCTTTCATGTAACATAATGTCTTCAAAGTTCATCTGTGTTGTAGCAGGTATCAATACTTCACTGCTCTTGATTGCCAAATATTCCATTGGATGGCTAAGCCCCATTTTTTTTTAATCCATCCATCATCTGATGGGCATGTGGCTGCTTCCACTTTTTGGCTATTATGAATAATGCTGCTATGCACATTTGTGTACGAGCTTTGTGTGAACATATGTTTTCATTTCTCTTGGGTGTATTCTTAGGAACAGGATTCCTGAATCACATGGTAACTCTACGTTTAACCTTTTGAGGGATTGCCAGACCGTTTTCAGAAGTGGCAGCATCATTTCACATAGCCAACAGCGGTCTATGAGAGGGTTCTAATTTCTCCACATCCTGGCTAATACTTGTTATTATCTATGGCTTTGATTATAACTATCCTAGTGGGTGTGGAGTGGTAACTCATTGTGATTTTGATTTGCATTTCCTTGATGGCTAATGATATTTAGCATCTTTTCATGTGCTTGTTGGCTATTTGTATAGTGTATAGATTTTTTGGAGAAATGTCTATTCAGAACTTTTAATTGTTTATTATTATTATTGAGTTGTACTGATTATTTTTATAGTTTATATACAAGTCCTTTGTCAGATATATGATTTACAAACAATTTCTCCCATTCTGTGAGTTGTCTTTTTGACTTTATTGATGGTGTTCTTTGAAGCATAAGTTTTTAATTTTGATGAAGTCCAATTTATCTGTTTTTTTTTCTTTTATTGCTTGTGCTTTTGGAATCATATCTAAGAAATCATTGCCTAGTCCAAGGTCACAAAGATTTACACCTATGCTTTCTTCTAATAGTTTCTGGTTTTAGTTCTTTAGGTCTTTGATTCACTGAATTAATTTTTACATCTAGTATGAGCTAGGGTTCCAACTTTATTCACTTGCATGTAGATATCCTATTGTCCTATCTTTTAACAACAATGCATTTTGATGAACAGGCATTCTTAGTTTTATTTGACCTAATCTATCTTTTACATTAAAATTAATACTTTGGGGGTCTTGTTTAAAAAATCCTTCTACATTCTCCAAGATCATAAAAAATATTCTCTTGTATTTTCATTTAAAAAGGCAAAGTTTAATTTTTGACATTTAGGTCTTAAGACATTTGGAGTAGTTTTGCTTATGGTGTGAGGTAGGGATTACATTTATTCCCCTCACCTGCCCCCTATCTGCTCAATCATTTCTGCACCCTTTAGGGAAAACACCATCTTTCCCCACTGTTCTGCCAGCCACCTGTATCGTATATCAGAAAGGGCCTTGGATGCAGGTTCAAACCTTGACTTTCCCACTCCAGTTTTATGACTGTCAGCAAGTCTTTGAACCTCTCTGAGCCTTGGATTTTTCCTGCTATAGATAGAAGTAATAATCTGTGCATGTCTGCTTCATTGGTTGTTTGAGCTAAAGTCGTTAGGAAGGTTTAAAGGTTTAAAAAGCAACATATGTGATGATGATGATGATGACAATAATGACAATGATGACAAAGTGGTCAGGTATGAAGGTTTCATCCACTATCAGCATTCACAGGAAATAACTGCTTCAGATTAGCTTCTAGCAAACCAGAAAGAACCCAGAGGATTACACAGAGTGAGGGAGGATCTACAGCGAGAATGTCTGAGAATATACATGCTACTATGAACAAAAACTAGGTTGGGGTGGGGAGTCTTGTGAACCAAGGACAAAAGGGTCCTAGAGCCTAGGATGGGGCCCCCTGGAGTGGGTGAGAAGACCCACCTTGATTCTTCAAGTGGGCCAGAGACGGGGTAAGAGTCCAGGCCAGGCCCCCTGAGGCTGGAGGAGTGCACTGGGCACTGGGTAGCCCTCCACTCTCCAGGGGCCACATGCAAGCCAACCGGGCAGGCCTGCCCTGGGCTCTCTCATCAGCTCTGGAACCATGACAGGTTCACCCAGACTGTCCCACTCTGCACTACGGACAGTTTTTACTCAAGTCCTGCTCTCCACAAGCCTGGGAGCTTCCTGAGAAGCATAAAGCCTCATGCATAGTAAGTGAAGTGAAATGATGAGTGAAAGGAAGAATGAATGAATGCATGCGTAACTGGGTCTAAGCCCCACAGCAGGGGGTTCCACCGAGTCCTCCTGACTTGGCTCCAGCGCTATTGCACCCGGGATCTGAGGCTAGGCTTTGCTTCCTGTTGTGACACGAGCCATCACCAGGGTTTCTCCTGCCATGTCTACCTCACTGCCCTTCCCCTAAGGCATTGGCGTCCCTCCTGCCTGAACTCTGTCTTCTGGAATCACTCTTTCTCTCTCCTGCTCTCTGAAACAGTCTTCTCCCCCTTCATCCTTCTCATCCACAATCTCAGACTCCCTCTGTCTCCAGAAGCTTCCAGCTGTCCCAGAATCTCCCTCCCCATCCCTCCCAGATTTCCTCTGAGTTGACCTATTATTATTCACCTGTGCACTCAGTGGTGGGTTTGGCCACGAATCCTCTTTTTGGTGGTCGTAGTGGTGGTGAGGGTGTATTTGCCCTTTGACCTTTTCTTCAGAGGTTGAAGAAAGGCCTAAAAACCTCCCTCTGATCGCCACCGGAACATTTATCTTGCAATAAATTGAGACTCCAGGGCTCTTCACAGCACATTGTGTCCAGAAAAATCTTAGCAGCTCCCACATGGGGCCAACATTCCAAACTGGAAGAACAGTTTCCACCCTCATGAGCCACAAACCCACCCCCAGTGCGCTCACCACGCGCCGCCCAGGCCAGAGCCAAGGGGACAGCAGCCCAGGATACGCCCCCGCCCGGCCTGGTGGGAACAGCGGGGGTGAAGCGGAGAAGGTGGGGGAGACTGGGGCAGTGCAGCCAGGTGGGCGCGGCGGGAGACCCAGAGAAACACGTTGCGGTCCAAACTTGCAAATCTCGAAAATGCGGCCAAAGCTGCCTGTCTTCACTCTGTCTTGCTCCGGTACTAGACTGGCCCGAAAGTGCAGATTTTCCGTACACTAAAATAAGCCCTGGAGGAGTTCTCTTTTCCTCCAGGAGCCTGGTCTGCTGGGTGGTGCAAAGTTCTTTTCCATGGGCCACCGCTTCCTGCTCTGGTCTTCCTGTTTATAGATGGCCCCCCAAGATGTAGAAACACAATTAACAGAAATGTACTTTTGTTTTAGGTTCATCTAGAGACTGGCTCCAAATCCAAAACCTAGAGATATCTTTAGAACATTCTAGAATATTCTAGAACCTTCTAGAACATTCCTTGGGGCCTTTGTTTCTGCTTTCTCCCTGCAGCCACACATTCTATTAGTGTTCTTGGCCTGCTGTCTGCCCCTCTTGCCACCTTTGGAGCCACACTGTGTGACTTGTCGACTTGGCGCCTCCACCTGACTTTGCCTGGAGGAACCTGGATCACACCTATTAAGGCAGCAGCTACCCGTGTTCCCAAAATGCAGCCCGCCCAGCCAAGAAACACAGGGCCGTCTGCTGCTGTAGGAAATCGAGGAAAGAGGTTTATGAGCCTGGGGTTCTGCTCAATTAAGCTGTCACTGGGTGTTTTGAAACTGTGGGCCAAACACAAAAGCACATTTGTAATCACTTTGTATTTATGCTTGGAAGCTTATTTTGACTATCACCATTATTGCACTGGAAAATAGTCTCTCTTTAAAATATACAATTTAGCTTTTTTTTAAAAAAAAATGTCATTTCATTACATTTTGGATTTTCCCTCCAGAGGAATCCATCTCTAATGTAATAATTAAAGTCAATGAAAAAATCAGAATTTAATATGCAGAAACTAATTTCAAAATTGGTTTTCCTCCCTCCCTACTGAGGTCTGTTGTGATCTTCCCCTCATCCCATCATTCTCCAGGCCTTGGGCGTTTAGGGCCACTTCCAGTTGCTTTCTGTAGCTCTCGCAGACAGCCATGAAATCCTGAGCTTGGCCTCCAAGAGAATAAGGGTTTGGGGAGGACCTCAGAGTTCACGGTATTTTAAATACAGCCAAGTTCCCAAAGCACAGACTCCTGAGAGCCTGGAGTTACCAACTGAGAGCTGGGAGGGTACTGGAAGCTCATCCACCTCTAAATAAATAGACAATAATCTGTTTTCCAGGATAACCACCCCTCTATTTCTCTTTTTCAGTTTTCCAGGTGTAGAATCTCATAGGTATCTTGTTCTAGGGTTTGTGGATGAGAAATCCTCCCTCTGCAACATACTGCAGTCTCACTAGCATTAGCCTCCTGACTACAGCTGCCAGATTTAGTCAAAACTAAAACAAAATAACGGGGCGACAACTGGATTTTAATTTCAGATAAACATCAATTTTTAGTACAAGTATATCCCAGGCGATATTTGGGATATACTTATACCAAAAAATAATTGTTGTTGTTTCTTTGAAATTCAGATTTAACCAGGCAGCCTGATTTTATCTGGCCACCCTACCCATGACCCTATCTCAAGCTGACATTGTCCGCAGATGGTGAGAGCGAGACCCATCCCCCCTTGGGACTGACTTCCGCCTGCAACTTGAGAGGACCTCCCCGATGTCCCGAGGGAGAGAGGCGTTCGGGATGCCACCCCCAGGCTGCAGCAGGGTCCACGCCGGGGTCAGTGGCGGAGTTCAGTGTGAAAGACCTCCATGACTGATTGCTGTCAGCTGTCAGGAGCGGTGGGGAACGGTGCCCCCACCAGCCTGGCAGTCCCAGCAGCCAGAGGGGACGTGAGGCCCATGTTACCTGCGTTGGCAAGGAGATGTCACATGGAACGCTCTGACAGGCCTTCGAAGGCCAGAACAGAGGCTGCCGTGATGGGGCAGGGTACAAGAATAGGTGATGTTGAACACAAGGGTGTGCTTTCCTTCCCGCGCAAATCGTATCTGCGGCAGACACTGTCCACGACTCAACCAAAAGCCAGGGGCACCCCTTTCTTCCCTAACAGAAACTGATATTCAAGTAGCAGGCAGAAATCTCGTGCTGTCAGGCACAGTAGGTCCCACCACTTCCCGGAGAATGATTCTTGCCTGCTCTAAATGATTTTTTATAATCTCTCCCCCTTTAACAGAATGGTTCAAAGGTTGGCAGATGACCCGGTTCCTGCTAATGAGATGTAAGAGAAAGCCTACTGGGGAGGGCTTCCCTTACCAAAGAAAAAGAAAGCTTTGTGAAGAGAAAATCCTGTTACGTTCCCTTTCTTTCTGCATTGAATACAAATGTGATGTCTGGAGCTGCAGTAGCCATTGCATGACCATGAGGCAACAAGCAAAAGAGAAAGGCCTAGGGAATTGCTGAGGTATGTTACTGAGCAGCTGACCCAACTCCAGCAATGGCTACTTCTGGACTCCTTGTTATTTGAGAAAAATAAACTCCTCTTCATTTAAGCTATAGTAGGTTGGGCGTTTGATTACTTAAAGTGCAAAGGAATCCTGACTTAGTATTATACTATATATGTATATGTATACATAGTTCCTTCTGTCCCTTAGGGATATGTTCCAAGACCCCCAATGGATGTCAGAAACTGCAGATAGCACCAAATTCTATATATACTACGGTTTCTCCTGTACACACATTCTATGATAAAGTTTAATTTATAAATTAGACACAGTAAGAGATTAGTAACAATAATAATAAAATAGAATAATCATAACAATACACCATAATGAAAGTTACATGAATGTGATCTCTCCCTCTCTCAAAATATCTTACCGTAGTGCAGTCACCTATTTTCGAACAGCAGCTGACCATGAGTAACAAACCATGGCAAGTGAAGCCACAGATAAGGGGAGATTGCCGTAGTGTTTTTTCCCACTTAGCAGTGACTTTAAGATCTACTCATTTAAGTACACAGGAATCATCTTGTAACTAGTGACTTGTTTTCCACTGTGGAATAGATCGTGTCCCAGTTAGCTGTTCCCTCCTGGGAATATTCAGTTTGCTCTCCATTTTTCTTTAGCATCAATACTGCAATGAAAATCCTGCACATGTGCTGGTGTTTCTTTGGGGGAGGTACCTAGAGCAGGTCCCTGGAAGTGTCATTGCTGGGTCACGGGCTATGCACATTTGCAGGTTTGGTGGACTACAGCCGAGTTGCCGTAGAAAGTGGCTGTACCGATGTCACACTCCCACTCGGTTGTGTGTGTCCCCAGCCCCGCACCCGTGTCTACTTTCTTTGCCCATAATAAAGATTGCATTTCCACCACTCTGATGAAAATTGTCATTGTGTTTAGATTTCCCAGATTACTAATGAGGGGGAGCATGCTTGTGTGTATGGGCTGGTCACTGTGTTTCTTCTTTTGGAAACTGCCTGCTCAGAGCGTTTGTCCACTGTTCCACTGTGTCACCTGCCCTTTTCTTACTGATTTGTAGATACTCCTTATCTATTGTGGGTCCCGGTCCTTTCTGTGTCACGTATGTTCCAAGGCTTTGCTCTCAGTGTGTTTGTGGCTTGTCTTTCAACCCTGTCCCTGCGGCAGTGGTCCCTGCCTGCTCTGCGGTGTGTCCAGGGCATGGAGCTCATAACGTGCAGAGCGAGGGTTGTGGCCTGGTCACTGAACGTCACTTTTCATTGTCTGTCTTCCCGCTGTGTCCTGCTGCCGAAGTGTGCAATAAGAATGAGCTTCCTCTCTTCCCCAACCCCCGTGGGTGTCCTCTCCACCTCCTCTTTTATCCGAAGTTCCCACCATTTGGGTCGCCACTCTAGGCTAGGCATCGCCATAGTCTAAACGTGTCCCCCCGACCCTGTTGAAATCCAACCCCCAATGTGGTGGCCTTAAGAGGTGGTGCCTTTGGGAGGTGGTGAGGTCTTTGGGGTGGAGC
>VSMD01136608.1:0-72658 GCA_008750895.1 Mirza zaza | reverse complement strand
CGAACAGACAAAGACAGGCATCAAAGAAGAGCCATCACTTCTAGGAATGACCTTGGGTTTCCCAGGAGAGGAGGAAAAAGCCCAGAAAAAGGCTGGTAATAATATTGGGGGGGGGGCTCCTTTCCCTCTAGGATCAGAAGGATCTGGGGGGTAACCTCATTGTCCAACTGCCACGGCGCATCGAAGGAGGCCGCTTCATTCGTTCCCCGGGGTCGCTGGCTGCAGCTCTCAGGACCGCAGTTCCTAACCCTCGCTCTTCCTGCCTCCCCAGGTCCCCAGCAGCGATCTTGGGGGTCTCTCGAGGCCCTGTGTGAGGGCGGGCTTTGCTCTTCACAGGCTCAGGTCCCACACACACCCTTCTGTCCCCAGCCTGGGGGTGCAGGAGGGGTCTCTCCAAACCTCCACCCCATAGGACAATCAGCTCAATGACCCTTTAAAGGCCTGGGCTTTGCTTATCTCCTGGGTGTCCTCTGAGTGTCCTGTGACTTCTGCTTCTGGTGCCACCACCCAGTGCTGCCCCAAGGATGCTGGAGTCTCTACAGCAGCCCCTGGCCTGAGTTTCAGCCCTGGAAGGAGCAGACCAGGTGAGGCCTCACACCTCTCTCCTGCAGAAGATTCTGCCACAGTCCCCATCTGCCGCTGGGCCCAGCCAGCTGCAAAATCCCTCACACTCTGGCATGACAATGTCCTCAGCCTCATCTCTGTGGTGAAGCTCGTGTACCAGCCACACCAAACCATCCCTATAGTTCAGACATGCCGTGTTCTTCCATACCTCCATATCTTTGCAAGGCTGTTTCCCCTTCCCCAAATACCTTCCCAACTCATCGTGTCTACCTGGAAAACTCCTACTCATCCTTCAATACCCTGAATTCCAACCCCCCACTCCCACAGTTAGTCTCTCCTTCCTCAGCATCTCTAGGTCAGTGTGTGGAATCATGGCCCCAACCACATTATATATGATTTTTGACCTATGTGTAGACTTTAAGTTCAAGGGTAGAGTTGGCAGCAAGCTCATCTTTGCACCTCAGGGTCACAGAATAAATCTCAATATCTGTTTACAGAAAGAAAGAAAGAGAGAAAGAAATATAATATACACTCTTCTAAAATCCTCATAAAGTGGGTAATATTTTCCCCAGTTTTCAAATGAGGAGAGTGAGTCTCTGGAAGAATAAGCCACATGTCCAAGGTCCCACAACTCGAGGGTGGTAGGAGCAAGATTTGGGTCTAGACTGCCCGACTCCAGAACCCAGACACTTGTCCAGAGTGCTCTCTTGCTCCTACAGGGCAGTCTTTTGTAGACTTTGGACCCATGGTATCTCCAGGCTTCTCTGAAGGTGGCAGAAATGATGGCTGTGCAGCCAGTCCTGAAAGGCTGTGTGGCCCTGGATGAGCCCCTTAACCTCTCTGGGCCAGCTTCCCCATGGGCACAGCAGCGGTAACAATCTCGCATGGCCTTTCTCGCCGGGCTTAATGTGGTCCATCAGCTACAGGATGGCAGAGGGCTTTGAAAAGTCTGCAGCGAGCGACTCCCACGTGAGATTCCAGTCCAGATCAGAAACGCACAGAGCGGAGGCCCCGCCAAGCCCAGACTCCAATTCCCCTCTGGGGAAGTCACCTCCTCGATCCCCACCTGTCTGCTTTGGAAACAAGCAGGCTAGCGAAGCCCAGCCAGGGGGCTGTAGAGCACCTCCCTTCCCTCCACTAATGGGCAGGTGTTGTCACATTCTGGGAGCAGCCTTAGGTCCCAGACACCCCAGAGGTCTCCACAGTCAGCCCGAAGCCTTGGTTATCTAGCTAGGGAGCGGGGCAGGAGAAGGGGCCAAACAGACACGCTCCACCTTGCTAAGGCCAACTTGACCCCCGGAGGCTCTGGCCAAGAATGAAAGGGAGACGCCTGACCGGTTCCTGGCAGGGGTGTTTGATTGCAGTTCTCTGCACCCCGGCCCTTGGGTCTGCCTTCTGAGGAGCTGTCTATTTCAGTCCAGCCTCCCTGGAGCTCTTGGGCCTGGGCTGACTTATTCCAGAAAGGAGGAGTGAGGAAACATGGCCTCCTGCCCTGCTTGGTGACTCCACAGCTGGGCGGAGATAAGAAGATGCAGTCATTTCCCCAACAGGCATTTACGGAACAGGCAGTGGGTGCCAGGTGGTGTTTTGGACACTGGGGGACAGGCATAGTCCCTGCACATAAACTACTCCTGGATCTTTGGTTTAATTCCCAAGGAAATTTGAGGAAGGGAGCCCTGTCCCACCCTATCAGCAGGTCTGCGTGCTTAAACAGCTTAGAAACAGACTCTGCACGTGGACTTGATTTTGGAGCATGTTCCCCTCACCCAGCTACAATCTTGTTTTACTCTCTGGGTGACCGTGTGAGAAGGACATGGCAGGGGAGAGTCCCTACCTGGTAATAGTTGATTGGAAAACACTGGAGTGCTGGGTTCAAAGAGATCCTGAGGTTATGGCTGGGCTCCGTGTTAAAGAGTGCTGTGATTGATTAGTGATGTCTGCGGTGGGTGTAGGAGTGGGGAGGGATAATACAGGTGCAATGGAGGGCTCATTCCTGTACCAAAGTGTGTCCTCCTCAAGGGTATGGGTTGAGTCTTATTTGCTAATGTACCCATGGCACCCGGCATGGCACCAGTACAACATAGATGCTCAGTAACCATAGCATAGATGGTTAGATGCCCAGTACAACATAGATGCATTATGTACAAAATAATGAAGAACAGCGAGAATGATGAGACCCAGAGTGAGGAGTGGGACCTGTCCAAGGGCGCATGGTGAGTCCAGGTCTCCTAACTACCCACCCTCTGCTGTCCTGTCAAAGCCCACACTCTCCCCACCCCTGTATTTCCATCTCAGAGCAATGACTCAAAGCCCCCATCACCCATTTGAAACATGCCTTTGAAGACCAAAGCTGCAGGTAGCCCAGGCTAGGGGAGAATCTGGCTGGGAGAGAGGGTCACCAGTCCCTCCACTGTCAGGGCGGGGTAGTGGGATTGCACATTGGTTCTGCTCTGGGCCAGAGAGAGACCAGAGTCTGCAGAGTGGCCTCCCCAAGCCGTGGGCTCTACATCCAGAAAGACTGGAGAAGGACGGGGGTCACTCACCTGGGTGTGGGGGGAGGGGAGGAGGGAAACAGTCCTGGGACACACACCCAGCCCCTGGGCAGGAGGGGGCCAGACACTCTCCTCTTTGCACAGATCACCCACAAATATTTCAGGGCGCATCCAGGCCCAAATCTGGCCTAAACAATCCTAAAAGAGAAAGTTCAAGATTTTTAATAAGAATCCTTTCCAGCAGCTCAGGGGTGGAGCTACCCCCATCCCCAACATTACGTTCATGAGCACGTCTGGATTCTTTATTCTTGTCAAAGTGCTCTCAGAACCATCTCTGAGCTAGAAAGCAATCACAGGATGTCAGTGCTGGGAGGGGCCACAGAGATCCTCGGAAACTGAGGCCCAGAGAGGGAAAGTGACTTGCCCAAGGTCACACAGAGAGGTGGGCAGAGCTGAGCCAATTCCTGGCACTGGCCTCTTGGCTTTCGTTACAAAGTTGACCCGATGACAGTGCTGCAGGATTCGGGCCTCTCCCAGAAGGTGGGAACAACTTGGAGTTGTAACAAGAAGGGGAGGGGTGGCTGGAGAGGGCCTTGGGGTCAGGCCCTGGCCCACTCAAGTAGTTAATCCCACGGTAATGCTCCACGGCTGCCCCATCTGTCCCAGGCCCTGTCCATGCCACCCACAAGTGATTCCTTATTCATTCATTTATTTTTAAACATTTTTGGGTTTGTTTTCCATCCTTTGTGTTTACAAGGAAAACTGTATAAACAATCCCAGAAAGAGGCCACCAGCTCCAACCAGCTGCTGGGGTTCAAGGTCGAAGTCAATGTTTTTGGGAAATGGGTCTCTCCTCCCTCCCTCCCCCGCCATCTGGCCCAGTGGAGAGCCCATTGTTTAGTATAAGGCGGGGGCAGGAGGCTCGGGGCGGGGCTGAGTGGTGTGCTTTACACGCACCGCGTCCCTGCACCCCAGAATAAGCCAAGACCCCCTTTTTAAAAATATTTTGATTTTTCTTTTCTTTCTTTTCCTTTTTTTTTTTTTTTTTTTTAAGAGAAGAGGTCTCTCTATTTTGCCCAGATTGGTCTTGAAGCCACAGCCTCCTGAGTAGCTGGGACTACAGGTGCACGCCACTGCACGAAGTTATTTATTTTTTTTCAATTTATATTAAAAAAATACTTTTTAGAGAAGGAGTCCCACTATTTTGCCCAGGCTGGTCTCGAACTCCTGGACTCAAGCGATCCTCCTTCCCCAGCCTCCAGAGCAGCTGGGACTACAGGGGTGCACTATTGTGCTGGCACCAATACCCCCATTTTGCCAATAGGGAAACTCGCTTGAACAAGGCCACATGGCCAGTAGTTGATAAAACTGGGTATCAAACCCAGGCAGTTTAAGTTCTTGTTGCTACCCTAAAGGGGCCTCCTGAAATGGAGGTGGGCTGCAGGGTGGTGGTGGGGTTTGGTGGGGGGAAAAAGAGGGGTGACGTGGGGGAAGGAATGGAAGAGCAGGGCAGACATTTCCTTCTAAGGAAACATCTGCAGGCTGGAACCCACCCCCTGCTCGTGCCGCTGGGGAAGACTACGAGGTGTGTATACACATTCAGACAGACAGACGCACACGTGTAAAGACACACAGATGCTCACAGGCACCCGTACACGCTTGCTCACACACAGGTGACCCCATTGCTACAGTGCAGGAGGTGCCCGACCAGGTTAAATCCTCAGCATACAGTCCTTACCTGGACACTCGAGCTGGGACCATCTCTGCTGAGCCCCTAGATCAGGGGTCCTCAAACTACAGCCCACGGGCCACATGCAGCCCACTGAGGACATTTATCCAGCCCCCTGGGTGTTTTTGCCGCCGCTGCCTGTCCTGCTTAGCAGCCGACTCTTCCCAGGCCCACAGTGCGCATCTGTGGAATGTGCGCCACACTCTCCAATGGCCCTCCCACGGTCTAAGGGACAGTGAACTGGCCCCCTGTTTAAAAAGTTTGAGGACCTTTGTGCCTAGATGCTGGCCCTGGAAACTCAGAGTCCCTGCCTGACTCCCCTGCCCCTCCCTTGGTTCTGGGCAGGAAGCAGGAGCCATGGCATCACAGCCAGATAGTGCCCCACTTGCCATTCACTTTGGCAGTTCCTCCCTCTTCCTTCTCATGCTGCCCACTGGCCACATGCAGGTGAGGAAACTGAGGCCAGAGGGGGTGTGGCTTACCTGAGGCCACAACCATACAGTGCAACCACGATAGGCCTCAGCCTACGGGGTGGCTCCTTTAGTTATATTTCAAGACTTACCTAGCTTGAGGTCCTCCCGGCCTCACTGGGAAGGACTGACAGAGGGAGGCTCCCTTGCAGTGGGGCTGAGATGGGGCCCCTGGGAATACTTGCTGCATTAAGGAATGAACGAAAGAGTGAATGAATGAATGGAGTGAATGAAAGTGGAGTGAGTGAACGAGGCAGGAAGAGAGGAGTGAGTGAATGATGAGTAACACACCCAGGTCCTCCAGGCTGGCAATTTATTCAACTGGAAACGGAAGACATGAGACAGGACTCCACCCTCATGGAGCTTGCATTTTCATGAGAAAAATCTGATAATTTTTTTTAAATGTAAAGAAGGAAAAAGGGCCCACAGGAGGCCACACTCCACTGCATCTTTGCTGCCCGATAGCCACCTGTTTGGTAAGATCACTCCTGCCGCCATCCTGTTGACCTCAGAAGGCGCTGTCTGCTAACCGGCATGTGAGCTAGGCGTAGGCTCACGGTTCTGCCTTGATTTCCCGCAGCGCAACTGGGCGAAGACATGTTTAAACAGGACTTTCCTACAGGATGGAGGGTAACACCAGGGAAGCGGCCCAGAGGCTGGCATGGACCTTCCCCAGGGTTTCCAAGTTCCCGGCTCTCATGCCCCTTTCGCTACGTAGCTACCTGTGCAGACATCACTAGTTGACCTGGGCACTTTCCAGGATCCTTCGCAGCCCGCCGCCAAGTGGAATCACCTATCTGCCCTCCCTGGGCTGGAGAGTCTGGCCGTGGCGATGCTGACGCGTCCCCAGCACCCGGAAGTCCGTGGAGAGGCCTCCCCGGCCGCTTCTGCTGCTCGGCCACAGAGGACCACACGGGAACCAGGTGCCAGGTGGGGCTTGTCGGTGGATGAAGCAGGAGCCCTCTTGTTGGAACTGGGTTGAGGACAGCGAGGACAAGGACCTGGCCGAGCTCCCGGCAAGGACTCTCCCGCCCAAGGACAGCGGCGGGACCAGGGCCTGGGAAGTTTAGAGGTCATCTCGTTCAACTCTCTCATTTCATTCGAGAGGCTCAGAGAGGCCAGGTGACTTGCCCCAAACCACACAGTGAGTGTCTAAACCCAGAAGCCCAGACTCACGCAGACCCGTGCCCAGAGTTGCTCAGGAGCAGCGGGGGAGGCACCCAGGCCTCCGGTCCTCGCCCGGCGCCCTGTCACTGCTCCATGCTGCCCTCCTCTCTCCGGCTCGCAGGAGGTGGAAGTGCTGTCCATCTCTCTGGGGCTCCTGAACTTTATCTGCTGGTGGCCCCTTTAGCCTAGCTCCCTAGAAACTTACGGTCTCTCCAAGGAGTTTCGCAGTGGAAGGGGTCAGGGGTGCAGAAAGCCATCGCAGGCTCTTCCAGAGGGCCAGCACCGGAGCTGTGATGGGCGAAAGGGCAGCTTCTCTCAAGCGCCCCTGCCCCGGCTGCTCTGTTCCTCCCTGGCCCAGGTAACCCGTGCAAGTCTGAAGCTTCTGAAATGATTCTTGCACCATGCTGGAAGAACTGGCAAATCTGCCTTTATTAGAGCCTGGGTGGAGTGAGATCTGGAAATGGGGGCACTGACTTTTGAGATGGGGATGTGGGTGGCTGGGCGAGTGCTAGCAGCGGGCAGTCGGCTGAGGTTGCAGATGGGTAGTCAGGGGTGTGTGGTGGGGAGGTGCCTGGGTGCTGGGTGGGCGGCCAGTGAGAGGGTAGGGAGGCTGGCCTGCTGATGGGCGAGACTGTGAGGCAGGTCCCTAGGTAGGGTGCTGATAGGGGACAGGCCACGTGGCACTGGGTGAGCAGGTGAGCACTGTGGGTTGGGTTGGGCTGGGGGTGTGGCGAGTGTCGGGTGGGCTAGGTGTTAGCTGGGGGTGGGAGGTATTACATTTGCTGGTTGGGTGGGGTGCGTACGGGCTGGGTGCGCAGATTGGGATTGGGCAGGGAGGGTCGGTTTCGGTGGAGAGTCCAGGTGCTCCACTCGGTCTCTTTGGCATTTGGTATGTGGCAGCTGCTGAGTCAAATGCTTGGCTCCCCAGTGCCTCCTTCAGCTGCAGCCCAGCCCCCAGCCCCCACAGCGCCCCACCCACCACTCGGAGCAGCCCCAGGGCCAGCTGAGGGGCTATTCAGAGCAGTGGTCAGCGCCCGACCTACTTGAGCCAGCCCAGAGTGACCTCTGGATGCTTTCCGGAAACTTCTGGCAAGTGCCCTCCCCTCTCACATTGCACAGGCTCAGCTGTTTAGGGCGCAGGGCGGGAGCAGTCATGAGCCCGCAGAGCCAGGCTGGCTCGGCCACGCTCCAGGGAGGACAGCAGGGCCGGGGCCTGGGGCTGGGGCAGGGGCACAGCGAGGAGGCCAACAGGGCCTGAAGGAGCCACTCATGCAGATCCTATACAAAAGGGACTCCACGTGAACCGGGCTGAGTGGGCTTTTGTATCATCCAGGGAGAGTTTGTGGAGCCCAGTGAGGACTCAGCACGTTCACAGCGGGCAGTTTGTGTTAGTGCCTAAGAGCAAGCCCTACGGGGCCAGCCTCTGGTGCGCAGACCCCTGGCTGTGTGACCTCAGGCAAGGCCCCTGACTTCTCTGTGCCTGCTTCCCCCATCCATGAAGTGGGGATGATAGGATAACACCTACCTCATAGGGTCGTGGGATCAAATGTATTAACAAGTGAGAGGTGCTAAGAAGAGTGCGTGGCAAATGGAGTATGAATGAGCTATCACTGCTGTCATCTCATTGCTGCTATCACAAAGACAGTCTTGCCAACCACTTCTCACTGCCCAGCGGCCTACCTGTGCTTGTCTCCCGGGTCTCTCACCTTTTCATTAAAGGGGAGTCCCAGGGACAGTCACAGGCAGCTTTGTTGGTATCGAGTCCTGCCACCGCAGATCTTTGAAAGCAGCAAAGTGCGTTGATCTAGATATTCCAGGCGGAGAGACTTCCCGGGCCCCCTTGCATCCGGGCAGCCCCTGCATTCCCAACAGACACTTCAGGCGAGGAGCAGCAGGGAGGCAGATGGAAGAGAATGAACAGCACTTGGTGGAGGGGACTCTTCCTGCTTCAGGGGAGGCTGAGGAAGAGAGAAGGCTCCTGCCAGGGCCCCGGCCACAGGCGTGCCAGGGGACAGGTGTGGAGACTGCAGGCCACTGTGCATTACCCGCAGGGGAAATGAGAGGACAGTTGGATGGCCTCATGGCTGGGCCCTCTCACCCCGTAAAGGCCTGGGCATCAACTGTCCTGCCAAGAGCGGCCTCCATGGAAGGGGCTGCCTGCCAGACAGGAAGCCCAGAGCATGCCAGCCCACCTGCCGGGTCAGGGGCTGAGGCCAGCTCTCAGGCCATAGCTGCTCCGCCAGCTCCCCCCACCCCCGGGAGCTGTTAAGTACACAGTCACCCTGGCCAGGGGCCAGTTGCTCACTCTGGGGTCCTTCTCTGCTTCCAGCTCCTTCCCACTCCTGGTTTTGTCTCCTTTTCTGTCCCCATCTTAGTCTCAGACACAGGACAGACCTGGGGTCCTAATGAGCTGCCCCCAGAGCTTCTCAACTGGACTGGGTGACTGGAAGCTGAGCGGGGGAAGGGCCCCGGGCTGCACTCTCCCCTCCCCCAAACCAACCATGGAACCCTGCACAAGTGGATTCAGCTCTCCGTGCCTGCTTGACCCCAGCCCTAAAGTTATGGATGGGCTTCCTTCCTTACGAGGGTGGGCCGGAAGAACATATTAGCAGTGTCTTTAAAAAAGTGAAATTGAAACTTTGAAAATGAGCCACTTTACTGCAGCCACAAAACCACAACTTTTATTGCCTCCATTACTGTCACAAATTCAGCCACCTTCATGGCTGCTGTGCACCGCCTCGGAGCAGATGTGCCCAGCCCTGTGACTTAGCACGAGGAACTTGCAACCTGGACCTCAGGTATGGAAAAGTCTAACTGAATTGGCACAACTGGAGGAGTGGGAGGGAAAGCTGAAGGTTCGTGTGCATGTATTCGTGCCTGTGTGTGCGTGTGTACATGTGTGTGCATGTGTGTGTGCTGTATGCATTCATGCATGCATGTTTGCATTTGGTCCCAAAGGCTTTAGACTTATCTGTGGGTCCTGCAGCAAGGGTAGAGCCCGGTCATTAGCATCATGACAAAGACTTGCGAGGGAAACCCATCACTTCTCCTTCTCTTTGAAGTGGGAGGATGAAGAAAGAGAAAACAAGAATTGTTCTTGCAGTTTTCCTAAGAAGAAACTCAGGCACGGAGAGATGATGTGCATTGCTAAGGTCACCCCATGAATGAGAACTAAATCTAGGATGGAGGCCAAATGTCTGTCCCTTACTGGGTGGTTCCCAGCAGGAGGTGGGGGTCAAAGGTTGCTGTTGGCCCCTCCTTGCAGCTCCCTCTCCTTCCTGGGACATCCCAGGAAGTGTCCTCCCTCTATGCTTCTCAGGGGTCCTGGGAAGAGGGACAGCGGCCAGCAGACTTGGGGTAGCTTTGCATCCTCTTCTACAGGCCTGCCCTGCAGGGCCCATGGAGCAGGAATGTTCCACAGACCTCCACCTTCCTGAGCAGGCCTGTCTGGTCTAACTGGTGACCTGGTCACTTGAAAGGACAGCTGGTGTCCCTGGAAGCCAGGCCACAGTGCCCAAGGATCTGGCGTCTTCCTTCCAGAAAAGGTGAGACCCCTGCTGCCCAGTATGCATTGGAAGACAGAGCCCAGGCCCACCCCTGGGCTGTGGCTGTTCCAGGGTCCCGGACACCTGAGAGGTGACGCACACACTGATGGGCCACCTTCCTTGGCTGGGGCAGCGAAGGCCAGGTCAGATCCTCCAAGGGGCTCTCCCTCCTTCCAGCACTGCCAGGCGGAAGAGAGCAGCTGTGAGTGGGACAGACCCCAGGTCATGGCTACTTAATCCCTTTGTTGCTGCGTGCCTCCTTGCAGGGGGCTGGGGTGGGTGAGGGGGAGGCCCAGCCTTGGCCAAGAGAGCCGTGGAACAGCCTCCCAGGAGGCCTCCCCGGAGGCAGAAAAACTGCAGGAGCCTGCATGCATGTTGAGTTGTCAACCTGACCGAGCACAGACTCAGCATTCAGCTCAGAGCCAGCCAGAGCCCAGGAGGGTCCCTCACTCCCCTTCCTGCCCAGCCAGTCCTTCACTGTCTTCCCCTGATGGCCTTGGGTGTGGGGACGTGGGCTATCCTGCCGGAGCAGAGGGAAGGCAGGGTGGGGTTCAGGCCGTGCCCGTTCCCACCAGGCTGCAGACGGCTGATCCCTGGTGCTCTCAGGAGCCAGCTGGGCCGAGGAAGGGGGAGCCTGGGTGCTGTGGGGAGCACCGGGGCCGGGCGGGGGGAGGAGGCGCAGGCAGCGAGGCCCTCCCGCTGTGCCTGCCCAGCACGCCTGGGGACTCCACTGGGTCTGGGTGGAGGGAGGAGGCAGTGGCTAGGCCTGGCCAGCATCCCAGCCAGAGCCCTGAGTGCAAAGTCCCCCAGGGGCCCTGTGGTTCCAGGCCCCAGAGAGCCACCACCCCTCAACCACCACTGGCTCTTGGGATCTTGGCTCAGCCTGCAAGTCCCAGGTTGGGGGTGGGGGCAGTCACCAGGCAGGGACACTGAGCCGGCTCCTTCTCCTCCCTGTGTAAATAGATGACTTAAAGGCTTAGGGACAGAAAAATAAATAGCCCTGCAGGCCACAGCCGGCCTCGGCTGCAGAGGAGCTCGCTTTTCCTACGGGAAGCAATCTCTGGTCTCAGAAGCCCTGGGAGACTTGACATCTCCTCAACCGCCCACCGCCTGGGAGGAGGGCCTGGCTTGGCTTCCTACTGCATCCCCTCCCCAGGTCCAAACCCAGGAAAAAGGACACCTCCCAGAAACCCATTTTCTCTATACAAAACTGCTATATGCAAATGATATTGGGAGGAAGAAGGGCATGCTGGGATTGGCCCCCAGAATTTACTGGGGGTCCTTTATGGAAAGGGGCATGGCTGCAGAGTGGTGACCTGCATGGGTGTCTGTGTGAGCCTGGCACTGCCACTGGCTTACTGGGTGAGTCTGAACCAATGGCCTGACCTTCCTATACCTCCACTGCCTAGAATATGGGGACAATACCTGCCTCCCGGGGTGGCTGTCGGGGGTAAGTAAGATACATGTGCAAAATGCAGAACAGCACCTGGCACACAGTGCGTACCCAACAAATGGTAGCTATTATTGTTAACGTCACCTGGCTGCTGCCTTTGGGATCTGACTCCCACCCAAAGAGGCCAAGCAGGGGAGGTTGTGAAGCCCCCAGGCCACATTCCCACTGCCCAGCTTTGTGCCAACACTGCCCTGAGTCACTGAGCGAAACCCACCCCTCCCAGCAGCACGAGCAGCAGCCCTCCACCCAGATGTCTGCTCTCTGCTGACACCGGCCTCAAGCTTTGAAAACATCTGCATGGCGCATCTTGGCTGTCTCTGCACGGTCCAGATGTTTGGGTAGTGTGCGGACTCGCCTTTCCGGCCTCCCCCAGGGGCGGGGTGGGGGGCTCAGCGTGCCGTGGCAAACATCTGTGACTGTGGGGAGCCCAGCCCTCGCCTTCCCTAAGGCAGGCCTCCCGACCAGGGGCCTCCACATGGGGAAGGGGGCATGGAGACCGTGCCCGCCTCTGCTCAGGGTACTGCCTGCTGCGGGGTGGCCCTGGCCCCGCTGGGCACTGCAGAACGGGCACAGCCAGCCCACCTCTGCTGGGCAGTGGGCCAGGAGCACACTCAGGGCTAGTAGGGGGAGGGGAAGGGTGTGGGGGTCTCTACAGACCTGAAACCCGCAGCTGAGGAGGGATGAGTCCTGGGTTCCTGTCCTGGCCTGCCCGTGCAAATGCTGTGTGACCTTGGACAGGTGACTCTCCCTCTCTTGGCCTCAGTTCCTGCATTTGGATAGTGAGGGGGTTGGGCTAGGACTGGTTACTAAGTCTGTCCAGCATCACACCCCCAGGGAGCCTGTTAGACCCTAGCCTTCCTCCTCGGCACAGCCACCACAGAGATTCTCATTCACCAGGTCTGAGTGGTGAACAGGACCTGGCAGTCTTTAACAAAGCCCTAAGGCAGGCCTCCAGCCCGGGAGCCCTGGCCTAGATGGGGTGTTAGAACCTGCTAACCTCTGGTGGCCTTCCTGTGATGTCCCCTGACTAGGAGGATATGCCTGGGCACATGTCACCACTGCGTGTGAGGGCATGTGTGCATGTCTGAACGTGTGTATTGTCAGAGTTGTGTGTGTGTGTGTGAGCGTGTGTGTCTCCACCCAACACCCAAGGCTGGGTTCTTCACAGGCCATGGCTCTCCTGCCGCCTCTGTGATGCTACCGGAAGGGACAGCTGCCGAAATGGCCCAGGAAGGCCTTCCAGCCCACCCCGCCCTCCTAGTGAAGGAGTGGATGCTTGCTCCCAGGGGGGAGTGGCAGGGCTGAGCTCTGCCAGGATCCCACTGCGGTGGGTGGCTGGGGAGGGGGCCGGGGCTGGGCCAGGAGAGGACAGTGGGACAGCCAGGCCCAGCCAGTCAGCTCAGCCCTCACTGAGGTCTTGACAAAGCTGGAGCCTGGGGAGGCAGCAGGCCTGTGGACTTCCAGAACCTCTGAGTGGCCTTAGGCCTGGGTGGGGGTCCCAAGAAACTTTGACAATGCCTATTTCTTCCAGCCCACTCTTGGGGCCTGAGAGTTCGGATGAATTGGGAGACGAGGAGATGGCCTAGAATTGAGAATGGAAGGTCCTTTCCCTTGTTACCCAGGTGCCATCACTCTTAAGCCCACTTCCCCCCACCAGGCTGCTGTGCCAGCCCAGGGGTCCGGCTCCTCTGGCCTGCTCTCTGCTTGTCCTGGGCCCTGGGCCACCAGAAGGGGAGCCGCCGGGCCAGGGCTGAGCAGAGCCAGGTGCGGTTAGGGCTCGGCTGGCTCCTGCCCCACGTACGGAGGAGGCCAAGGCGGCCCTGGCAGCTCTGTGGTCTTGTCAGCCAGGAAACTGCCCGTCTGTGGGGCTGCTTTCAGTCCTGGGCTGGACCCGCTGTTCTTTCTTTTCCCCAAAACGAATGTCTCATCCAGCTACTCACACACAGCCCTTTGCTAGTGAGGGCCGGGCCCAGGATCTCCTTCTCATCTCAGCCCCTGCCTGCCTCCTACTGGGGGATCTTGGAGCCAGCCTGCCAAGGCTCTGCGTCAGGAGGCCAGGTCTCTGCTCCACACACAGCCTTGGGCTTGCTGGGGGCCTGGGCCAGATAAGGGCCAGGTTCAACTGCAGGCAAATCCTAAGATCCTCCACGGAGGCTGAGCCAGTGGGAGCAGCAGCAACAATTGCGATCTCATCAAGCATTCCCTATGTGCCAAGCACTTTTCGAAGCACTTCCCATATAAAGCCTAATTTGATCTTCACAGGGACCCTATGAATAGGTACTATTATTGCTCCAGTATCACAGGAAGCACCCAGCCCAAGGTCACACGGGGACTAAGCAGTGGCAACAGGATGCAGAGCCTCTGTGTGTTTTCGTTGGGTGAATCGGCTTGCTCACCGGCTCCCCTCTTATCACTGGGCACTGATAGCCCGCCTGGCTCTATGCTAAGCATGGTCCCTGCATTTGCCGATTTCATGATGGTCCTGCTTCTTTAAGGACCAGGGCTGGAGGAAGGGGATGCAGGAAAGGACAGGATGAGCAGCTTGGGAAGAGAGCCACGGACAGCTACGGAGGGAAGCGCGGGGTTTGGCAGCAGCCGGCAAACTTTTTCTACGTGGGCCAGATAGTAAATATTTTAGGCAGTCTCTTTGGCAATTGCTCAACTCTGCCATTGCAGTGCAGAAGCAGCAACAGACAATATGTAAACGAATGGATGTGGCCGTGTTCCAAAAAAACATTATTTATAGATGCTGAAATTTGAATTTCATATAATTTTCACGTGCCACAAAATATTCTTCTATTGATTTTTTTCCAACTATTTAAAAATGTAAAAAGCCTTCTTAGCTTGTGGACTGCATGAAAACAGGAGGTGGGCTGGATTTGGCCTGCAGGTTGTACTCCACCAAAACCCCTGTATAGATTCAGTTCACGAGCACCATGCTTTGTGACGATGCTGGTTCCTGCAGTGCCTCAGCCAGGATCTAGCTCCCATCCGAGGATGAGGATCCTAGAGTCCTGGAGGAGAGGTGAACAATAGTCAGCCCTGATCTTGAGCCAGGACCCAGATCTAAGTCAGGAACTCCCCTTAGGGATTTGAGTTTTTGGCACCACCATTTCCTGGCTGATCTTGGGCAAGTTCCTTAATCTCCTTGAATGGACTAATTCTGACTAGAATTCCTTTCCTGTGAAAGAGAGAGAACTTCAACTCAATTGCTTTAGCTAAGAAGGTGATTTATTGGCTCCTAACATTGAAAAGTCCAGGAGCAGATCAAATAGCCTCAGGTACAGTTAGATCCAGGTGCTCACTTGACATTTTTTGGAGTCTGTCACTTTTCATCTCTCAGCTCATGTTTCCAGGTTGGCTTCGTGCTTGGTTATGCTTATCCTAAGGAGTGGCAGAAGCCACCAGCAGCTGAAAGCTCACATCCTACTGCTTGGCAATCCCAGTTGAAATGTGAAATCCCTTAGCACATTTCCAGAAGATGTTCACAGGCTCTGGTTAGCCAGGTCTGAGCCGTGAAACTCCCACTGGACCAAGCACCATGTCCAGAGGAAATGGAATGTCTGGTTTGCCCCTGGAGCCTAGGGAGGGGGCGGCCCCCACGGGATCAGCATGCATGAGAGTGGAGAACTGGCTCCCCAGTGGGAAATCCACAAACTGCAAAAAGAGGAGGGCGAATGGAGGCTGGGCGGGCAGGATCAGCAGCTGCCGCCATAGACTCTGAGATTAGGATTCTCTTCTGTTAAAGGGGAATAATGACACCAGCTTACAGTCAGTGCAATGGGTAACAAGAGCATCGTGACCACCCTAAGAAAGAAGAAGGAAGGAAACAAGGTGCATGTGGTGGCCCGTTCGTCTGGGGCCTTCTGCCATTCACCACATGACCACTGGTTACCAGAGAGCCCCACAGAATGTAACATGGTGCAACCACTGTGGAAAACAGGATGGTGGCTCCTGAAAAAATTAAATGTAGAATTACCACGGGGTCCAGCAATTCCACTTCTGGACATATATTCAAAAGAATTGAAAGCAGAGACAGATATGTATGCACCAGTGTTCACAGCAGCATTATTCGCCATAGCCTAAGGGGGAAGCAACCCAGCAGCCCCTCGAGGGAGGGATGGGTACACTACTGTGGTACCTGCATATGATAGAATCCGCTCCAGCCTTGAAAAGGGAAGAAATTCGGACACATGTCACGACATGGATGAGCCTGGAGGACAGGACGCTCAGTGAAATAAGCCAGTCACAGAAAGACAAACACGTCTGATTCCACTTACATGAGGTAAGCAGAGTAGTCAGATTCACAGGGACAGAAAGCGGAATGGTGGTTACCAGGGGCTGGGGGGCGGGGAATGGGGATTAGTGTTTAATGGCTGTGGAGTTTCAGTTTTGCAAGTTGAAAAGGTTCTGGAGATGGATGGTGGTGATGGTTACACCATCACACAGCAATGTGAATGGACCTAGTGACACTAAACTGTATACCTAAAAATAATTAAAGTGGTAAATTTTGTTATGTATATGTTAGCACAATTTTTAAAATATTTTTTTAAGAAAAGAAGAAAGCCCCATAGAGGACATGCTTAACACGAAAACACTTAACCATTTCGGTATGGCGCTCACCGGCCGCGAAACCTTGCCCACAGTCGGCACTCACAGTCCGCACGATAGTTTGTGCTGTGCACTGATGACGACGAATCCATTTTGCTCTTATGTGATGAGGAACGCTTTAAACCACTGAAAGCTTGTTTTACTTTACTGGCAGCTTTACTTGTAATGTAAATCAGAATAGGTAACATATACATATATGTTTTTATTACATTATTTTTAAATGTTCACAATTTTATTTTGATAAATGAAAAATTGGAAAAGTCATATCACGGCTGTCGGCTAAAGTCGCTGCGTGCGTTCATCTGTGGCTGTCGACTATAGTCGACGCTGGTACCAAAGTGGTTAATTCAAAACTTACTGCCTTTCAGAAGCCGTGGAAAGCTGGCAGGCAAAGGTGTCACTGGGACAAACTCTCTGCCCCAAAGCCCTCAAATTATGCCACTGACCAGTTGGGCTTGGCTTCCTTCCTCTCTGCCTTACTTCCCTCCCCCTTCCTCTTGCTTCCTGGGGCTGTACCCTGCAGGAAAGCATTAGCACGTAAACTTTGCCACTGGCTCTGTCTTGTGGGGAACCCAGGCTGAAGTATTGGCCTTTTGCAAAACCAACACAATAGCTAGCAACAAGAAGTGTTAGAGGATAATTGTTGGATGGAGGGATGGCTGGCTGGCTGAGAAGCTTTGTTAACAGAACACAGTAAGGATCTCTTTCTTAGTCAGAGGGGCAAACGTATATCCCCACATATTCAAGTGAAAAAAACTGGTCCATGCCATCAAGAAGACACCACCCCATGCATGCTGTCCCCTCCACCTCCCACATCCTAACTCACACTCAGACGCTCTCGTGACCCCTGCCTCTTGCAGGTCAACCCTCTCTTGAGTGAACCAAGCCTACATTTGTAGAGTTGGAAAAGAGGTCCCTGGCACATGAAAGGAAGCTCTCCTGTGGACAGACGATCCTCCTGGAAAAGGAGAGCAGAGCGAACACGTGTGTCCCACATACACAACGCGGCCCTGGGCACTGCGTGGGCAAATGCTCCGAGCGCTTGCAGCACCCTGGGAGGCAGGTGCCTTTATTTCTTGCCCCTTGTTACGAACGAGGAGACTGAGACACAGAGAGGTTGAGTACCTACCTCAAAGTCACCCAGCCAGGAAGAGGCTGAGATGGGATTTGAACCCACAGCCACCAGCTCCGACACCTGTGGTTCTCCATTCTTATGGAGAGTGGAGACAATTCTGTTCTCCTTTGCCAACCCAACCTAGCGATCCTGGCTTTCCTACCGTCCCAGCCAGGGCAGCCTTGGAGTAAGCTGGGCTTCCTCCCTCCTGGGTGGCCCTGGCAAATCTGTGTGACATCTGGTTTAGCACAGCTGAGCATCTGCTCAGAAGAAAGACCTGAACCACTCCTTTCTCTCTGCTTGGGTCTGTCCAGGGGGAGGATGAAGGAGCAACTCCAGTCTGCATGGAGAATTATTACATGAGTTCTACCTGCAAAGACGGCTCCAACCTCCAATGGAAGATACTGGGGCGTTTTCTCAGGTGAAGGGAAGTAGCGGGGCTGTGTCGAGAAAGAGCAGGGATTGGCCAAGAGAGGCCAAGAGCACGAGCTGGCTTCACCCCTCCCTGCCAGGCCTGATTCAAGGAGCCCTGAGGAGACCCATGTCCACTTGGCTGGCTCCTTCTTGTCCTTCGGGTGACAACTCAAATGTCACCTCCCTAGGAAAGCCTTCCCTCGTCACAGTCGAAAGCACCCCATCACCCCATCCTGCCCAGGACCTTCTGCAAGTGTCTGCGTGGCCCCCAACACCCTTGCACTGGCTTGCCTGCTTGTTTCCCTGTTTCTGGTCTTTCTCCTCCAGCTATAACATACGCTCCACAAGAGCACGGGCCCATTCTCAGCTGTGTCCCACACCTCTGCAGAGCCCGGCATGCTGTGAGCATTTAATAAATATTTGTGAAACGAATGACTAGGAATATCAACAAGTGCTTGTTAAGTCTCAGGCAAAAGAAACCAACCATAGAACAATTTTCCAAACTTTCCGAATGACAGAGGGGGAAGATCAGATAAGTGTGTTCTGTTTGCCATTCCTATGTCATGCTGTACTTTTTGTTTCTACTTTGCATAAACTCAGGAGACGGGACCCTAGAGATGACCTTGTGATCAGGTAGATCGGAAGAGGCTAGGTTATGCAGCTAAACAGGTGTGGACTACACACTTCCAGGAGGTGCCATCCACACTGGAGTCTTGGGGAATGGCACTCCCTGGAGTTGTGCAGTGCACAACCTGTGCTCCAGAGAGGGCAGCCCTGAGAGCCAGCTGTATGGGAGACAGGAAAACAATAAGAAGGGAGAGAAAGGGATAATTCAGTTTATGGAAGAAAGGATTGGAACAGACCTAAGTGATCACCTACGTTAACTACTCTCCCTCTCATTTTTTCCAAATCTTGTTATGGTGGTAAAATACACATAACAAAATTTACCAGCTTAACCATTGTTAGGTGTACGGTTCAGTGGTATTAAATACATTTATAATGTTGTGAAACGATCACCACTATTCATCTCCTTAACTCTTTTCATCTTGTAAAATTGAAACTCTGTACCCATTAAAAAATAACTCCTCATTCCCCCCCCTCCGGTACCCACCACTCTACTTTTTGTCTCTATAACATTGACAACTCTAGGTACCTCATATTAATGCGGGTAGAATCATATAGTATTTGTCCTTTTGGGACTGGCTTATTTCATTTAGCGAAAAGTCCTCCAGGTTCCCTCATGTCGTAGCCT
This sequence comes from Mirza zaza, assembly GCA_008750895.1. Lineage (NCBI taxonomy): Eukaryota > Metazoa > Chordata > Mammalia > Primates > Cheirogaleidae > Mirza > Mirza zaza. The sequence goes on along the minus strand of VSMD01136608.1, from coordinate 53,847 downwards.
GCGTAAGAATTTCCTTCCATTTTAAGGCTGAGTAATATTCCATTGTATGTATTCTCCCTCTCATTTTACAAATAAGGAAAATAAGTCCCTGAGAAAAGAAATGACTTTACAAAGCAAAGAAGAAACAAAGCCAGCCAGAGTGCCACAAAGCGCCCATAACGTCACTACCGTGGTGTCTCTGATCATGCACTTCATCACCATGTAGTGGGTAAAAGAGACCTTTCACTCCACATGGACGTCAGGGCCCTGGTCCAAAGCTCCAGTTGAGAATTTATAGTTCTCAAGGACAGCAACCAGGCTTCCAATTGAATAAACCACAAAAGATCAGAATCAGTGCCTGTCTAGTTCACCATGGTAGCCCCTGCCCCTGCCCAAGCCTGTGTGCACCGGGCATTCAAACAACAGCAGCTGACCTTTGCTCAGCCCTTACTGCCTGCCAGGTACCGTGTTAAGCACTTGACCACTCTACATATAGTATTAATTCATTGAATCCTCCCCACTCCTTATGAAGCAAATTTTATTATCATCCGCATGGGAAAACTGAGGCACAGAGGGGCTAAGTAACTCACACATGACACACAGTTAGTAATGAGTGAAGGAGTCAACACGTGAACATGTTAAATCACCATCGGGACCTCCTGAATAATCCCTCCCAGACCCTCAGAGGGTGCAGAGTCCAGCCCCTCGATGTGGCTGATGAGCTGCAGGGCACAGTGACAGCAACGCAGGGAAGCCAGCAGCGTGTCCAATAGTCTGGGAGGAACCTTGAGAGAGTGTCCAGATGAGATGGGTCTGGAAGGGCTGGCGGCCAGCAGGGGCCCAGCGGGGGCCAGGCGAGGAGCAGGCCTGCGGAGGAAGTGTATTTTGTTTGCTATTCTGGAGGTGCTAAATGGGAAGGTGGCAGGGGCCTGCACACACACTCACACACACGCTGTCTCAGCTGACAGGAAGAGGAAATGCCTTGCATTTTCCAGCACCTTGTCCCCAGGCCAAGCCTAAATGCCAGCCCTAAAAATACAGCCTGGAAGCAGAGCTATGCTAACAGCTCCCTCCCGTCTCTGTCACCCCTCCCCACCCCCCTTACCGCTCAGGTTTATTTTTGAATGAGGATGCGGTATGGAAGTAACCTGATGCTGGCGAAACCTGAGCGCTCTTCTTTCATGTCTCCTTCCATTCAGATTTCTGGAGGAGAAGAGAAGGGAAGGAGGGAAGCATGGCTGGCTGCCTTTGGCCAGGAGGAAAGCAAAGGGGATGGGGCAGAGAGGGACACACGCACAGGCCCTTTGGGGCCTGATTCAGTGACCTGGTTGGCAATGAGAGTTTGTCAAGTTGAGCACCATGCCAGGCACAGCATGGAGACCTAGAGTCAAATATACCATGCCTGCCCTCAAGGCACTTGCAAACTCCATGGGGCCCACACGAAAATACCAGAATTAAGAACACAATGCCCAGGGCAAACTCTAGGGTCCTCAAACCAGTTCTGAAAGGCTACCAGCTTACCAGGGCAAATAAAAGCCAAGAAGGAGTGAAAGACTGAAAACCTCCTGCTACCTATAACTGGAAACAAAGCAAGGTAGTCCACTTTTCCATTCCTATTTGACATTGCACTGGGGTTGCAGCCAGTGCAATAAGGCAAGAAAAAGAAATTAAAAGCATCCAGATTGGAAAGGAAGAGGTAAAACTGACTCTATTTGCAAATAACACAAGCATCTATATAGAAAATCCTATCAAACCTACAAAAAAGCTACTAGAATTAATAAGTGAGTTACAAGGTTGTAAAATTCAAGATCAATATATATAAATCAGTTGTATTTCTATACACCAAAGCAACAAATAATCAGAAATTGAAATATAATATATTATCATTTACAATACCATGGAACAATATGAAATACTTAGGGATAAATACCACAAAAGATGTGTAGAACCTGTACACTGAGAACTAAAAGCATTTGTGAGAGACATTAAAGGGCCAAATACATAGAAAGATATACCATGTTCATAGATCGGAAGACTCAATATCAGGCGTCCTCAAACTATAGCCCAAGGACCACATGCGGGTGTTTTTGCCCGTTTGTTTTTTTACTTCAAAATAAGATATGTGCAGTGTGCATAGGAATTTGTTCATAGTTTTTTTTCAACTATAGTCCAGCCTTCCAATGGTCTGAGGGACAGTGAACTGGCTCCCTGTTTAATAAGTTTGAGGACCCCTGCTCAATATTGTAAGGATGTCAGTTTCTGCCAAATTGATCTATAGAATCTAAGGAATCCTCATCAAACTCCCAGCAGAAATTGGCAAACTGACTCTAAAATTTTACAGAAATACAAAGGATCAAGAACAGCTAAAAAAATTTTGTAAAAGAACAAAATCAAAAGACTATCTGATTCTATGACTTTATGAATTATAAAGCTATAGTAATCATGACATGGTACTGATATAAAGATAGATGAATAGATCAATGGAAAGTAATAGAGTCCAAAAATAGATCCATACCTATGTGGTCAATTGATTTTTGACAGAGGTGCCAGACAATGGATAAAAGATAATTTTTTCAACAAGTGGTGCTGGAGCAATTAGATATCCATATGCAGAAAAAAAGAACCTGGATTCATAATTTGCACTGTATATAAAAATTATCTCAAAAGATCATAGACCTAAATGTTAGAGCTAAGCTTACAAAACTTAGAAGAAAACATAAGAGAAATCTTAGTGACTTGAGTTTGGCAAAGATTTTGTAAATATAATGCAAAAAGCACAAATATAGAAGAAAAAAATAAATTGGGCTTCAAAATTTTAAAAGTTTGTTCTTCAAAAGATATGCTTATGAAAATAAAAAGTTAAACCACACACTGAAAAAAATATTTGCAACATATTTATTCAACAAAGGCCTTGTATCTAGACTGTATAAAGAACTCTTACAATTCAGTAAGAAGACAACGAACAACCCAATTTTTTAAATGAGCAAAATATTTGAACCATCATTTCACCAAAGAAGATATGTGGGTAACGAAAGAGCACATGAAAAGATACTCAACATCACTAGTCATTAAGGAAATGCAAATTAAGTGCACAACTAGGTACTACAACTCACCCCCTAGAATGGCTAAAAATGGACTTAAAAGACTAACCCTAGCAAGTGTCGGCCGGCATGTGGAGCAACTAAAACTCTCATACACTGCTGGCAAGAATGAAAAATGGTACAACCATTACGGAAAGCAGTTTGACAGTTTCTTTCCACTCTTAAGTATTTACCCAAGAGAAATGAAAGCGTATGTCCACACAAAAATGTATTCATGAATGTTCACAGCAGCTTTCTCTGCAATAGCCAAAAATTGGAAACGACTCAAATGACCGTCAACAGATGACTAGATACACAAATTGTGGCACTTCCACACAGTTGGAATACCAGTCGGCATTACCAACTAATGTACTATTGACACACACAATAACCTGGATGACTATCAAAATAATTTAGGCAGAGTGAAAGAAACTGGAGCCAAGAAAATACACACTGTCTGATTCCATTAATGGAACTTTCTAGAAAATGCAAACTCACCCATAGTGACAGAAGGCATATCGACTTTTGAGGGTGATAGATATTAATATGTTCATCATCTTGATTGTGGCGATCATTTCAGTGTGTACATATTTCAAAATTTATCAAATTGGACACTTTCTGTGCAGCTTGTTGTCTGTGAGTTATACCTCAATAAAACTGTACAAAAAGTATTTTTTTAAAAAGCTGAGGATGGGCCGGGGCAAAGGATCCTAAATTACTGTATCTTGGTTACGGCCCTGTGAGGATCTGAGGGAAACCACATAAAATCAGACATACTGAAGTCCCACGTGATTCCAGGAGGATTTGTGGCCCCCCCAGGCCTGTGGAGCCCACCCTTAGACCCCGGGTTTCACACCCCTGGTCTACAGCAGCATCGACTAGTGCAGATGTTCATTTGCTAACTTTCTACCCCAAAATAATGCGAGGCCACCTCCCCTCAGTATCGCTCACGCTCCCTGGTCCTTTTGTGGGCTAAGAGCATGTACTGATGACAAAGCCAATAGAGGTCACAGTGCGACACTCACTCTGGGACACAGCCCTGCGCGGGCCCACCGTGGAATCAGGCCCGGGGGCTGGACTGTGACTTACCGCGTGCTGACCCTGAGCCCCTGCCCCGGAAGCACTGTGACGGCGCAGAGCAGCCATGCTGGGCGAGCTGCGAGGAATGGGGTCAGGCTCTTGGTCTTCCTCTCCTGCCTTGGTCTCTCAAACACGGCCTCCTTCACGCGCGCAGATGCTTGGCCTTCAGTGAGAGGGACCTGCCGCTGGTGCTTGCCTGGTTACTGGGCTCTGGGCACAGGCTGGCCCCTGGCCCTCGCTCCAGACTGAGTTCTAATTCCACCACCGCTGATCTTCACAGTGACCCCAGTGCGTGATAAACTGCAAGGGAGTCCAGACCAAGAATTGTGGGCGCTCGGAACAGCTGAGCCCTCTAGGGACACACAGCGAAAGCCATGTTGTCAGTCCCGTTGCCTCTAAGCAGAGCCGCTGCAGGTGGTGCCACAGTGATGACACAGGTGGGGGAGGCAGGAGGCGCCTCTTTGGTTTGGCAATACAGGCAGTATGTCCTGCCCGCCAAGGGCCCAACCTGGGACCCTGGTGTGACCTGGATTAGAGACACAGAAAAGCCTTCCCTGCCCTGCTGTCCCTTGACTTCCCCCATTTCAGAGGGTTCAGAGGATGTGGGTCTCAGCACCCCTTCCCGCCTGCACCCTCTGAATTTTGGGTCTCCTCTCCACCCGAGTCCCCAGGGAGAAATAGCTCAAACATCCCAGCAGAGGGCGCCCCGTGCCTGCTAACTCGGCAGGGCGGCCTGTTTCCTGGGTGCCGGGGCGGGCGTCCTCCCAGGCTCCCAGCTGGGCTGACAGGCAGGAGAGAAGAAAGAAACCCCTGGGCTCCCCTCCTCATCCTTCCTGCGTTGTCATCTGTCTGTGCCCTGGGGTGGGTGGTGTCGGTAGATTCAGAGATTATTCTGGGCTGGGGCTGTCCAGAGTGGGTGCTCTCTCTTGTGCCCTCGAAGAGCTCCCACCCGCAAAAGACTTTGGCACTGTGGCTTCCCCAGCCTGCCCACGGAATTGGGTCCCTGCCCACCAAGAGCTTCTAACCTAAGCATCCTCGACCACAGAAACACACACCTGCTGGTATAAGGAGCGGTGCTAGCCCAGTGGCCCTGCCCGGACTGCCCGTCCATCAGAATCATACCAGTCCTGGCCCGCCCTGCCAGCGAGAGGGGACTTCCAGGTGGGCCCAGGGGAAGTGTTTTTCTCAGGTCCCAGGGCCGAGAACCAAGGGACTAGAGGCTCTGGCAGATGCCCCGGCCCTGGTACTCCAAGTGTGGTCCTGGGACCAGCAGCGGCAATGTCATCTGGGAGCTCATTAGAAGTGAAGAGTCCACCTGGATATCTAGATTTCTAAAATCAAAATAAAAAAGAATAATATTAAAATTTTTTTAATTAAATAAAAACTTTAAAAAAAAAAAAAAAGAAGAAGTGCAGAGTCTCGGGCCCCACCCCTGGCAGCCCGATCAGCATCTGCATCTTTACAAGATGCCTGACGATTGTCAGGTGCATAAGAGTTTGGTAAGTGGTGACTCATGATATCGAGAGGGTGATTTTGTGATTGGGCTGCTGGGAGGCAGACCAAAGGTACTTGCCACGTGGTGTGTAAACCAGTGTTCACAGAACAGAGATGGCTGTAGGACATTAAAGCATGGATGGTCTCCCAGTGCCCGTATATTCTGAAGGTTTCTTGGTGGAGGTGGAATTTCAGCAGCCTTGAAGTCAGGTCAGCGAAGAGGATGAGGAGGCGTTTCAGGAGGGGTGATGGCCCAGGAGAGGAAGGCACGGGTCATGTTGGGCATGGCAGGGAAGCAGCCTGAAGGAGAAGGAAGTCCGCCTGGGCAGGGGCCGCAGAGCCAGCCATGGAGAGTGTGAGTGTCAGGCAGGAGAGCTGGAGTTCTCCTTGTAGGCAAATGGGAGCCACTGAAGATGCTTGAGCACCGAAGAGCCTGCAAATAACGGTTTCGAAAAACTTATCAGGAAGAGAATGTGTGGGGAAATGGAACAGAATGGCCTGTTTTCCCCATCGTCCTAGAGAGGGTGATTAATAATGAAAACAATAATAAGCAAAAGGAATAGCTCCATTTTGGGGTGCCTACTATAATACTTTCCCAACATAATTCCAAGTGCTCGTTTTAGTTACAAGTAGAGTTGATGTTCAGCTGGTACACGCCAGGCAAGCTTCTGGGTGGCATTAACTGGTAGCTCAGAGTTGCCAAAACCCCGGTTGTTAAACATGTTGAATGTCATCCCTGGGTAAATACAGCCCTTTGTCAAACAGACCACATGCAACCCCCTGGGCAGTCACATAACACAGCCACATGCAGCCTCTACTTCTTGGGTGTCGAGTGGAGTTAACAGTAACTGTGTCTCATGGAGTTTGGGGGATGATTAAATAAGCTCGCTTACGTAGAGTACTTAGCAAAATGTCTGGCGTGCAGTGGGTCAATAAATGGAGCTACTGTCACTCGGTAGCTGGCGTCTCATCTGTGCCCACTTCAGACTCCTGGACTGCCTTGCCTCCCCGCTGCACCCCCCAGCAGTGGGTAAGGGCTGCATTCCCAGCCCCCGTCTCATTCTCTAGCTGTGGCCGGTAGACCCAGCTCCTGGAAGACGGCATCCCGCTTCGGGATGGACCCTTCTCACACCTTGCAGCCGAGTCTGTCTTCTTTTGGGCTGACTCCTATTTTCCCTTGAAAACCTCGTTCAGTGAACAAAAGAGAAACTGAGTCCCAGGACACAGTCCCCGAGCACTGAGGCTGGGTCAGAAGCCCCTGCCAACACCCTGTGGCCGTTGCCCCTGGTGCTGCTATCATGGCCATCTCTGGTGTCTTGGCTGCTCCCCTGGCCAGGCTCCTTGCTGGCGCCAGGAACTCCCAGGCTCAGTGCTGGGGCCTGAGGGCTCAGCCCAGCCACCGGCGGGGCACCAGTAAGCAATAATGTCGAGTGAATGAATGAATGAACATTTCCTCCCAGAGTTGTTCCTCCACGCCTGACGTGATGCACCCAAGAGTCCCTGCTCTGGGGGAAGGCAGCGTGACATCGCTGTCAGACAGCCTGGGTGTGAATCCTGGATCTCCCATTTACTGGCTGTGTGACTTAGAGCAAGCTACTCAACCTCTCCGTGCCTCCATCTCCTCATCTGTAAAATGGGCTAATAAGGTTGCGAGGAATAAATTAATACGCATAAAGCACTCGGTACCTTGGTACCTGTCTGGCACTTAGAAATTTCTCAATAAATCATAGCTGGGATCATGATTGTAATAATTAACTCTTAGCTCCCTAGGCTACCAAACCAGCCTGGCTCTTCAGAGTAGAGGCATCTAGGGTGCAGGAGTCCCCACCCCCACCCCGTGCTTGGCAGGGGGGAGAGGATTTCAGGACAGGCGCAGGCCTGGTCTGCAGACTGGAAAGGTGGGCTGGGGGTGGGGGGGGATTCCTCCAGCTGCAACCTCGCTGCAGCCCTCTAGCACAAAGGCCCCTGGGAGTGGATCAGGCTGCATGGCAACTTCCCGTGCCTGAGATCCTAAATCTGTCTCACTTCATGACATCTGGGGCAGGGCCCCTGACTCTGCCACCCCAACTCCATTTCAAGAAAAGTCAGACCAAGCAGGTTCCCCCACATTTCCCCTCGTTTCCCCACCTGTCCCATCAAGTCATAGGTCAGCATCCCTCAAAGTGTGCTCATCAAGACACGAGTCCTGAGAGGTGCTCCTGGGTCACATGCTTCATGTCACATTTCCACCCCGCAGCCCTGGTGCTTCCTAAGTGCACGTTAGCTACTAAAGGCCCTGACAAGTCCTACAGCAAAGAAATTTGCTTCCCTCTTGTATTATTATAGCTTCCTAGGGATGCCACAACAAACAACCAAAACAACAGAAAGTTATTCTCTCGAAGTTCTGGAGCCCAGAGGTCTGAAATCAAGGCATCAGCAGGATTGTGCTTCCTCCCAAGGCCCTAGGGGAGAATCTGCTTTTGTCTCTTCCTGTTTCTGGTGGCTCCAGGCTCTTCTTGGCTTGGACTGAGTGATTCCAGTCCCTGGCTGGCTGGTCACATGGGCCCCTCCTCTGCTTGTCCCTTGGCCTCTTCCTCAGCATTGGAGTTGGGTCCGCCCTAAACCCAGGATAATCTCATCTTGAGATCCTTAACTTAATTATATCTGCAAAGACACCTTTTCCAAATAAGGTCACACTCACGGGTTCCTGGGGTTAGGACACCAACAGATCTTTTGGTTTTTTTTTTGGGGGGGGGTGGCGTCACTGTTCAACTCACTACGCTTCTGGTCAACCTCGACTGTCCCAAACTTTGATTATGGAATTGTCCCCTGCCTTTTTAATGACCATTTATTAATTTCTACAACGCAGTTTGGGAAGCACTTGTCATCATACATCTGGGAGCCCTGGGTGCTACTAACCGGGTCGTCCTGTCCAGCGTCCTACCCCCATTTCACAGAGGCAGAGACTGAAGCCTGGAAGGTTGCTGCCCCTTGTCTAAAGTCCCCCAGGGCGTCACTGACTGGTCGAGTCCAGGCCACGACTCTGAAGTCCTGACAACGGGGCACTGCGGCCTCCTGCCATGCTAATTCCTGAAAGGTCACCTCACTCCTGGGCCCCAGACACGCCGCCTGTGCCCTGTCTGACCCGACAGTCCCAAGGCCCCTCACAATGGTCCCCTCTGCGGAGAATGCCGGCCGGGCATCCACGCACCGGGCAGCTGCTGGCTGGGCCTCAGGGGACCTGGGAAATAAATGATGAGCATGGGCTGGGGTTCGGGCTCCCGGGACTAGAGATTGATGCGGCCACAGCCAGCGCGACATAATGGGCCGTGTGGGCTGGCCTGGGGGGAGATAAAAGGCAGGGGACATAAATAACGCAGGAGATAAAGGACGGAAAGCTGGCCCAAAGGAATAAATCCCTGGTCCTCGACAGGCTCAGTGTGGGAGTCAGGGCAGCACTGGTGGGCGGGGGGCGGGGGGGGGGGGAAGCATGGAGAGGGGGCAGCATGGAGGGCTGCCGGCGGCCCTCTGGGGACTCCTGGTCACACTCGCTCCCCACGCCACACTCACAGAGACAGTGGGGGGGGGGGCGGAGGGGAGAGCTCTAGTCTTGCCTATCACCAAGGCACACAACCCAGGAAGTCACCCTCCCTGCCTCAGTTCCCTTCTTGGTAAAATGAGGTGAGGTACTAGGCCAGTTGCCTGAGTGGGGCCTGAGGACCACCTGCATCAGGATGACCCAGCAAGCTTGTTGAACATGCACATTCCTAGGCCCCACCACAGGTTAATTAAATTAGGGCTCTTGAGTGAAGGTCCAGGGTCAGCCCAGGTAACAAGCTACCCAGGTGTGAGACCCACTGGACCAGGTGGACTCTAACATCCTTCCAGAGTATAGGTTAGCAAGATGGATGGATGGAAGGATGGATGGATGGATGGTAGATGGATGAATTATTCAATGGGTGGATAGATGAATGGGTGGAAGGATGAAAGGATGGATGGATAGATAGAAGGATGGATGGATGGATAGAAGGAAGGATGGATGGATGGTAGATGTTTGCCACCATCTATGAACTATTTCCCACATGCTAGACCAAATGCCTTGCTTGGTCTTACCCAATTCAGTTTTTACTTTATTACTTCCACTTTGCAGAAGATGAAACTAGCTCAGACTGACTCACTTCAGGTGAGTTCAGGGCCAGGATTCCGCCCCCGCCTGTGAGCCGGTGCACCTGACCCTGGAACGGGGGTGCTGGGGAACTGGCCAGTCAGGGACAGAACCAGTTTTCAGTCCTCATGACCCCGGCATCTCTTAACATAGAATCTGATCCCAAAACCCCTGTCCCCATCGCCTCTGGGCCCTTGCCCTCTCTTGCCCGATGGTCTGGGTGAGAACAGAAGACCCTGGAGCCGCAGCAGAGGTCTGAGGTCTGCCCTCGCCAGCCAGGTGTGAGAGTGAGGTGAGGAGGCGACTCCATTGCTCATGGGCAGTCTGCACAGCACGGCCGCAGATGCCCATCTTCCCTGGTGCCCACACCTGCCTCTTTCCCTGCAGGGGCCTGGCCTTGCCCCTTCCCAGCTCTCCAAGCCACCACCACCCCCAGCCTCCCTTTGCTCCCCCCTCCTGCAAGGGCCCGCCTGCCCCCCACAGCCCCTGGGGAAGAGCTGCTCGGGGCCTGCGAGGAGGGACTCCTGGTGGACTGAGTTTGGGGCAGCAAATCTGGCCCTTGGACAAGGGAGGCTCTGCTCCGTGGGGCCTGCCCCAGAAGAAAATGGAAACCAGATGTGTGAGCCTTGGGGGAATCTGCTCAAGACCGGGGCATTAGCACCTCATTCCCACTGTCCTCAGACGTGGCCTGGGGTCGCTGGAGGGGAAATGGGGCCTCCCAGCTGCCTCTTTCTCAGACGAGATGAGAAGGGAGAGAACCTTCCAGAGCAGTGGAAAGCTCCGAGCCCTCTGGGAATCCTGGGCTGAACAGATCGAAACAGGAGCTGCTGTGCTAGTCAGGGCCAAGACAGGGGCTGAGGCATGAAGGCGCTGAGATGAGGTGTGACCAGTCCTCTGTTCGCCCTGCAGAGTTCCTTCCTGCTGAAATGCGTCCCCCCTGTGAGAATGAAGCCTTGGAGGAATATGGTATTAAGCCACTTCCAGCCATTCCTACTGGAGAGCAAATTGGTTGGTGGCAGACCCCGAATTTTAAGGTAGGGAATACTTTGCCATAATCTTTCGCAGTAGTTCTCAATCCTGGCCGCAGGTTTGAACCATGGGAGGTGGCCGGTATAAAAAAAGAACAGATGCCCCAGGGCAAGCCCAGAGGTTCAGATCATTGACTGGGGCTCTCCGGTGACTCCACGGTGCAGCTCCACCCAGCCCCCCTCCTAGTGACACCGCAGGCTGGTGAACCCTCGAGCCCCGTTACTCGTGGCTTCTGGACCAGCAGCATGAGCAACACCTGGAGCTCGTTAGAAACGCAGAGCCCCGGGCCCAGCCTAGGCCTCCCGCATCCGAATCCACACCTGAGCAAGACCTGCAGGTGGTCGGCAGGCGCGTGACAGCTTGACCGGTGCTGCCTTCCAGGAAAGGCAGACAGACCTGTGTTCCCACCTTATCCCTCGGCCTCTGGGCGGAGCAGGCTTCATGTTAGCTCTCTGCCCCTCACCACCCCAACATTCCCCCCGCAATATCCCACCTCCCCCCAAAACCTTTTCAGCCACGGGGGCTGCCGTCTGCTGGTGGGAAGGGGCAGGGGATGTTTGTGTGGGCAGCCCTCTTTCTACCCAGCCCCGGAAGCTCCCAGACCTCCCCCCAACCCCCCAGGCAGCATGTGGGTGATTTACTGCCGCAGACGTGGGATGGAGGGGTGGGGATGCCGGGAGACAGGGCACAGGCTGGCAGTCAGCCTAACCAAACACGAAACATCAGGGCCGGGACCCTCGAGGAGTGACACAGCTTCAAAGATGCACTAGCCTTATACACAGAGAGATGAGCTGTTTTGTTTTCCTCTTTTAACAAGCGAGGCTTGTTCCAGAAACTGGGAGCATATGTTGCCAGGGCTGTTCTGGCCCAGGCTGCACCTGCTGGCTCTGTTCTCAAGACCCAAATATCACAGCGGGTCCCCGCCCGGTGCTACTCAGCCCCCAGCCTCTGTCCCTGCCCCACAACCCCATCAGCTTCAGTTCCAGAGTGGCCCAGGGCCCGCTGAGGTCCAGGTTGTAGGGCGAAGCCAGCAGGGAACTTTCTCCTTGCTGAGAGCTACTCCAATGGTGATCCTGAGATGCCAGGGTCAAGCCTGGCCCCCGCAGGAAGGAAGGGCTGGCAGGTGAGGACGTGGCATTTTTTTAAGGAGGGTCAATGTGTTAAAGATGCTTTCTCAACTGTGTCACCCTTGAAAGGTAAGGGCCTTCTCTGGTTTTCTCGGAAGCATCCGAGGGCTGGGAACAGCACAGCCAGAGCAGAACGAGTAAGGAATAAAGAAATGACTGACAGGTGGACAGATGGAAGGACGGATGGACAGTGAATGACTAGGACTTCTGACTCTAACAGTAGAGCAAACCAAGTATTTGGAACGGCCTTCTTGCTAAAGAACTAGATCCTGAATAAGTTATAACACACGTTTGTAAACACATTTCTGAGCTTGCAAAATGTTGGGGAAATATTCAAGGGAGGAAAAATCTCACAAGGAGCTGAAACCCAAAGGTGATACTAATGTGAGGGCAAGTTTGTTTATTGGCGGCACCAAACGAAGCTAGGTCTGCAACAGAGCTTCCAGGGCAGAAGGCCTTCTCTGACTCCCAGCCAAAAAAGCACAGATCACCTCGGAAGAAAGGCACTGAGATCCTCCTATTGCCCGAAGATTAACAAAATATGAACTTACAATCAGCAGTTGCCAAACACACAAGGATACAAGTCACCACTGGTTCAGGTCTTTGAGGATGACAAATGTCGGAATCCTCAAATATAGATGATTAAATAACTGTGCTTGAAATATTTAAGAAATGCAAGATAGAACTCCTCAAAATAAGCTAGGAATAGGAGACTAACAAAAATGACTATGACTTTAGCTTTCTGCTAGGAGGATATAACAAGATCTAGACTGACCCTCCCTCCGTAAACAGCTAGAAAACTGGGGGAATCCATGGAACAACTATTTTCAGACATTGGGTAAGAGGCAACTCAGAGCTAAAAGAAACAAATGAGATCAACTTACCCCAATTTCTGGAAGGCAAACAGGGCGGGGGCACCCATAGGCCAGTAGTCGCCCTGAGTTGAAGAGAGAGAAATTGGAGTTTGGGGAGGCCAAGGTGTCTACCATCCGCAGGCAGAGTAGCGGAGGAAAGGCTCCAAAAGTCTACATGGAGTCCCCTTGAATCTTTGGCCAAACTTCAGTCTGTGCAGCAAAGCTGAGCAGGGCACATGTAGAGCAAGAACAAGTATCAGGCAGCTGTAAGCAAAGTATTCCCACAGCCTACACAGGGCTAGAAATCACTGAGGTTTGTGGGGAGGTTTTCTGTTTGTTTTTTTGCTAGTTTGTTTCTCTTCTTACAGCTATCCAATTATTTAAGCATCTTTTGTTGAAAAAGATGTCTTCATCATTATTTCTAGTCAATGTTTTACTGGACGCCCCTGGCCGCTACAATAGGAATAAAGCATCCAGACTGGAAAAGAAGAAGTATAACTGTCTTCATTTCAGGCAAGGAAACCAAGTACGTTGGAAGTGTCAAGAAATGGATAAAGTTGTTAGAATGGTAAGTGAAGTGAGCAAGATTGGAGGATACAACTTACTATATAAGAATCAATATTCTGCTTCTATATACTAAAAATGAGCAAACGAAAATTGAAGTGGAAAATGCCACTTACAATAGTATCCAAAAATATTTATTAATAGAATAAATTAAATGATTGACAAAGTTTAGCTGATAAAAAATAAATTAAGTATGTGCAAGACCTATTCATTGAAAATGACCAAACAAATGGAGACTATATCATGCTCATAGATCAGAAGATTCAATAGTGCAAATATGTCAATTATCCCCAAATCGATCTACAGAATTAATGCAAACCTAATAAAATCTAAGAAGGCTTTTTATTGGTAGAAATTAACAAGCTGATTCTAAAATTTATATAGAAATACAACGAACCTATAATAGCCAAAACAATATTGCCAAGAAGAGCAAAGGCAGAAACTTATACTACCTGTTTTCAAGACTGATTTTTACACTCTAATAATCAAGATCATGTGATGTTGGCATAATTATAGACATTTATAGATCAATGAAACAGTATAGAAAGTCCAGAAATAAATCCACACACATTCGATAATGGATTGATTTGACAAAGATTCTTTCACGTGGAAAAAATTTTTTTCTTCTCAACAAATGGTACTGGAGCAATTGGATAGCCATAGGGGAAAAAAAATCTCAGTCTCCACCTCACAGCTTCACACCATGCACAAGAATACTTAAAATGGACAAAGACCAAAATGCAAAAACCAAAACCTCTAGAAGAATATATAGGAGACAGTTTTTGTGCCCTTGAATTTGGACACAAGAAGCATAACCCATACAAGGAAAAATTCATAAATTGGGCTTAATTAAAATTGAAATCTTTTGTTCTTGGAAAGACATCATTAAGAAAATGGAAAAAGCAAGCCATACACTGGGAGAAAATACAATACATGCATCCAACAAAGGGCCTGCGTCCAGAATATATAATGAACTCTTAAGACCATAATAAGAAGACAAAGCAATGGCATAAAATATGGGTAAAAAAGTTGAATAGACATTTCACCAAAGAAAATATGCAAATGCCAACAAGCACATGAAAAGTTGCTTAACCTATTAGTCATCGGAAAAATGCAAATCAAAACCACAACAAGTTGACTTATCCCCATGGTTCAAACTAAAAGATTGGCGATTCCAAGCATCCATGAGTGTGGGAAGCAACTAGAACTCTCATAAGTTGCTAGTGGGAATATAAAGTACTACAACCACTTTGGGAAAAAACTTGACAATTTCTTAAAGATAGTTAAATGTACATACCATCTAACCCAGTTATTCTACTTCTAGGTATTTACTCAAGAGAAATTTAAATGTATGTCCACACGAAGATTTGTGTCTGAATGTTCAGAACATCTTTATTCATAATAGGCCAAAACGTAACAGGCCATATAGGAAACGTCTCATATGTTCACAAGTGAATGGGTGAACAAATTGTGGTATATACATACTATGGGATACCATGCATCAATTTTAAAAACTACGTGTACACACAGAAGCTTGGATGAATCTCATACTATTATGCTGAGTGTCTTGGGTTGAATTGTCTCCCTTAAAAGCTATGTTGAAATCCTAACCCCTGGTACTAATACATGTGACCTTATTTGGAAATAGGATCGCTGTAGATGTAATCAAGTTAAGATGAGGTCATACTGGATTGGGCTGGGCTCTAAATCCAATATGACTGGTGTCCTTATAAGAAGAGACACAGAAAGACACATAGGCAAACATAAAGCCCAAATAAGTCTATAGTTTAGTTAATGGTACCATATTAACCTCAATGTCCTAGTTTTGACAAGTGTTCTACAGCTCTGTAAGATGTTAACATTAGGAAAAGCTGGAGGAAGGGTAGGGGAAATTCTCTGTACTATCTTTGAAACTCTTCTATAAGTCTAAAAATTATTTCAAAATAAAAGGCTATTAGAAGTAAGGTATAGCTTTTAAATACATATAAAGGAAACATCAACATGGAAGTATGCACCAGATAGTTCACGTCCAGGTAAAGGTGGATATGCTCTACCGCATATTTCAGCTTTCTCTGTCAGTTCCCAAGGTAAGAGGTGAGAGGGAAGAGTGAATGGATGGAGAGAAATGCAATAGATTATACTTCAATGACATTAAGAAGGCTCTTGTTCCTTCACCCTGAACTAGAGTACCTGTGGTATTTATTCTATATATCTTGAATTCTTGTTTAATCCTTTGTTTTTAAAAATTTCCCATTTTTATATTATTTTCCCAAATTGATTTTGAACTCCTTGATGACTGGGGTTATGTTTGAAATCTGGTGCCTTCTCCTATTTATGTATCTACTTATTTAAAAATGGAACTGTAGGTCCACATATTCATATGTGGTATATAATCTTGCATGTGCCATATATTAAAATTCTCATTTTGATTTGCATTGTGCTGTGGACTGAACTGTGCCTCCTCTTCATATGCTGAAACCCTAGCTACAATGTGACTGTATTTGGAGATGAGCTTTTAGGAACTAAGGTTAAAATGAGGTCATAGGGATGGGATCCCATCTGATAGGATTGGTGGCTTTATAAAAAGAAAAAAAAAGATCTCTCTTCAACATGTGAAGACACAGCAAGAAGGTGGCCCTTACTTTCTCACCACGAAAATAGCCCTCACCAGGTACTGAATCAGCCAGCCTCTTGATCTTGGACTTCCCAGCCTTCAGAACTATGAGAAAATAAATTTATGTTGTTAAGCCACCAGCCCAGTCTATGGCATTTGCTATGGCAGCCTGAGCTGGCTAATACACATTTGTTTGAATTTAGTGTTTATTTGCTCTCAAATTGTTCTCAACCAAGAATGGTTGCTTTTCCCCTGCCTCATGTTATTGGGAAGGTATGGAGCAGTATTTGAACTAGGACTTCTAGTGGGGGAAACCAAAAGATATTAAAAGTCTTATAATTTATAGGACAGTTCCCCAAAACAAAGAATTTCCCATTCAAAATGACAATTGCTCTCTCATTATTAAAAGCAAAGAAACAAAAAAACAGTAAACGGATTAAGCATCAGATTAGACATGGCTGAAAAGATAATTTGTGAACTAGAAGATAGATCTAAAGAAATAACCCTGAAAATAACACAAACAGAGAGAGAGTACGAATCTGAAATGTTCAGAGATGTGGACAACAGAGTGAGAAAGTATATCAGTGTAATCAGAGTCCTGAAAGGAGACAATAGCAAGACTAGAAAAGAAGGAATATTTGGAAAGAATGCTTGAGAATTGTCCACAATTGATTAAATACACAAATCCACAGATAAAGGAAGACCAATATATATCCAACAGAATAGATAAAAACAAATCCACTCCAGGTCACATTGAAGGGAGATTTTAGACCACCAAAGATAACAAGAAGCTCTTAAAAACAGCTGGACAGAAAAGACCCTCATCTACCAAAAAATTGCAATTAGATTGCCAGTTAACTATTAGCCATGGGAGAAGCTGAAAGATAGGGGGACGATACCTTCAAAATGCCGAGAAAACATTAGCCATCAACCCCAAACTTTATTTGCAACAAAAGTGTCTTTCAAAACTATCATTTCAAAAAAATATTTTCAAATAAATAAAAACGGAGAGTTTTCTACCAACAGACCTTCATTAAAAGAACTCCTAAGGAGGCTTCACTTCAGCGTGGTCATGAATTTCTCATCCTTTAGTCATGGAAATAGTGCTGTAGCCCGAGTCAAAAGACCTACTTCCTGGCCATGCCTCCTGCATAAAATCAGTGCAAGATCTTCACAACATCATGTCACTTTTGGAGCCTCTGGTTTCCTCAACTCTCACATGCTGGTGAGGAAAGCTTATCCTGCCCATTTAAATCTTACTGCATTTAAACTTTATTGCTGAAAGGCAATGAATCTCAAAGTATGGCTTGGGGTCCTCTGGGGGTCCCCAAGTTCATTTCAGCGGGTTCACAAGGTCTTCCTTTTTCCAACCATGTGTCTATGTGAGACCAGGTTTTCTTCAACCAAAAACAACCTATGGGAACAGTTCAAATGCGAAAACCAGAAGGAGAATCCAGCTATATTCTATTAAGCCAGACATAAAAGAGGTTTGCCACAATGTAAAACAATGCTGCTCTTCCCACTGAACTTTTGTGTTTTGAAACATATGGATTTTTTTCATAAACTATGTTGTTTATGTTAACATATAATGAATTTTTTATTATATTTTAATGGATTAATGAAATTTTTTAGAGCTTCATCATTTTAATTAACAAAAAATTAATTAAATTCTAAAATGGCAAATATCAATATGTATACATATAATTTACATATATGTAAATATATGTAATTATGTAAATACATACACATATACATTATTTATAATACATATAAATAAAAGCACTTTGGTGTTCTCAATTTTTAAAAATGTCCTGAGACTAAAAAGCTGGAAGCCACTGCAGTTAGGATGGAATGAGTGGACCTGCCTTCCTGAGTCTGGAGTCCAGGGAGTCAAGTGGTCCCTGCTTTACAGATGGGGAAGCTGGAGCACAGAGGGGTTAGAGTAGCTCACCCCATGTCACACAGCACGAGGTGGACCCAGGGTTACAAGCCCCTTGCTCTGGCTCCAGAGCCCAGGCTCTTAACTACTGCAGTGTGTAACTATTACCTGGTAAATGCAAATTTCTTTTACAACACATATTGGGCAGCCAAAGCATCAGGTGACCTGATCCCTCTGGCTGAAAGGACAGGCATAGCACCAAGAGAAGAAATGTCCCATGCGAGAGTCCCTGCACTCACTGCTGAGTGAGGACATAGCATACAAACCATGGGTCTCCGGCTGCCTCTGCTCGCCTCTTACCCCAAAGGAAACTCTCCTGACAGCATGTCTGCCAGATTCCCAGAGCCTGGCTTTCCCATCTGCACCGACAAGGAAGCCAGCCAGCAGCCAGGGAATGGCGAACGGGCCTTTCTTCCAGGGAGAGGTGCAATGTGAGAGTGGTGGGAACGCGTTGGTGCAGGGAAGCAGGTGGCAGGCTGGTGAGCAGGGCTGGGGACATTGGCCGCCAGGATGCCCTGCAGCCACCCAGCTTACAGAGCCTTCCATCTCGTCCAACCTCACTAAGGGGGGTGGGATTTAAAACAAACATAAATCTTATTTTTTTCTCTGATCTCTCTTTTATTTAAGAGATTTTTTGGGGGGTAAAATACACATGACATAAAATTTATCATTAGTGACATTTAGCATAATACATTCACAATATCAGTAGTGACATTTAGCATAATACATTCATGATGTTGCACAACCATCATCTCTCTCTGGCTCGGATCTCATTTAAGTATTGCTAGATGCTCATTATACAAGAGATGTGGAAAAAGTAGAAAGAAGTAAAAATGATCTAAAATTCTACCCTCTGAAGACAACCACAATTAAAAGTCTGAGGCAGTGGCTCTCAAACCTTGACTCGAGGAACCCCGGCTCACCAATTCACAGAGTGGCTGCAGGGATAGTTTCAATTTGGAGGGAAACACAGTGACACCTGTCGGATGCTCTGCAAACTGCTAGCACCAGGCATTGTCACGTTCAGCATTAGAGCGCGCTACATTCCTTTGAGGTCATATCTTTATGAAATTTGGTTTTTGGTGGTTGCTGTGATTAAAAAGCAAATACCATGTGCAAATCATTGTGGTACAGGAAATGAGGTGACGGTGTGCGATATGATTCCAAGTTTGAGAAGTCATGCGGTGCCCAACACTTTCCCGTTAGTAAATAATTGTGGTTATTTAAGAATGAAATAAAAATGTTTTTTCCTTCAATTTATGTGTATTTTTTAGATGGAGACAAAGTAGTTAAGAAGGAAATACACATTGAGTTATTTAGTCCTAACTACTTAATCAACGGATCTTTTTGGTATTTCTTTTGGTCTTAGGGGCACATAAATAATAAAGTACAGTGACACTAAGGGTTCCATAAGCAGAAGAAGTTTGGGAGTCTCCTTCTGACTTTTTGGTGCATACAAACAAATGAGTATATCTTCTTCATAATCAAGCTCATATGTGGATATAATTTTATAATGAGTATTACAATTATATGCCTGTCTGTCACACCCTGCTGATTCTTTCTCTAAAACCCCCAGGATGGCAAATCTCTGTGGCTCTGACAAGTGCCAGCCTCCCTGGCCAGCACTTACAGGGCTTGGGCTCACTCTGCCGTACTCCAGGCTGTTGGCATGCTGTGGTCTCTGAGTCTCTGATAAACCGGAAACACCCCAATCTTGCTTCACTATCTGCTGTACTGATTCCTGAAACTTCTTCATCCACCCGTTGACATAAGAGTCTCATAAATAGCAGATCAGAAGAAAAAAACCCACTGAGCTATTATCAACCATGGACACCACTGTGTGAATGAGCTTAGTTAGTATAGCCTTTCCTGAGAAGTTTGGATAAAAATAAAAATGAGGTCTCTGAGAGGAGTGGGTAGGATGGGTGTATCCAGTAGGATTCCTTGGAAACAGACTGATTCAGAGAGCTGTTGAGCAGAAAGTACGTCAGGGAGCACTTGCAGGAGGTAACACCATAAGGAACCCAGGGGCTGGCAGGTCTAGGCAAGGGAGCGCTGAACAGGGATGTGGTTGCAACTGAGGCTTCAGCCGTCCTGTGGGAGGCTCCAGAGTGGAGTTGGTCCCTCAGAGTTGTCCCAAATTGAGGCAAGGGGGAGAGTCGTTATATCCCAGCATCAGACAGTCACTGGTTGACAACCATCCCTGGGAGAAGCTGTGACCCAGACTGAGGCAGCTCCCTGTGGACCAGATAGTCCCCCATTGCACAGAAGGCAGCGATGAGCCACCAGCAGTGACAGTCCCAGCAGCTGGGGGATGGCTGCATCAGCCTCAAAGAGGGGACCTGGCTGGAGCCCCTCAGTGTTCAGTTCAAGGCCACATGCAGAAAGGTAGTGGGGAGGCTCTCAGGACAGTTGTGAGCTGGGCCTCTGACTCAGGACTGCAGGGGCCCAAGAGGCATCTGGCAGGGAAAGGTGGGGTAGAAGTTTATCCTTAGGTTAAAAGACAGTCATTCCCCAGATCTTAGAGTCAGGCCAGAGGGTCAAATGCAGCCTCCAGATGCCTTTTATCTGGCTCACGAGTTGCCAACTCTTGAAACTTAGGAGATTTATGGAGACATCCATATTCCCAGCTTCTCTTGAAGAATAAAACGATCTAGAGGGTGTTAGTCTCACATTCCTCCAGGGCCTGAGGAGGAATGTCCTCCTCGTCCTCAAGGCCTGCAGTCCCCAACCCCCGGGCTGTAGCCCAGTACCAGTCCATGGCCTGTTAGGAACCGGGCTGTGCATCACCGCCTGAACTCCACCTCCACCTCTCCCACACCGTCCATGGAAAATCTGTCCTCCATGAAACTTAGCAACTGGGCTGCACAGCAGGAGGTGAGCAGCCAGCGAGGAGGCAAAGCTTCGTCTGTATGTATAGCCACTCTCCATCACTCACATCACCACCTGAGCTCCGCCTCCCCCACCCCACTCTCCGTGGAAAAATTGTCTTCCGTGAAACTGGTCCCTGGTCCCAAAAAGTTGGGGACCTCTGCTCAAGGCAATGGAAGCCACTGCCCAGGGAGGTGCAGCAACACGATCAGATCTCTCACGTCCTCTCTGACGGTCAGCCTAACCAGCCTTACCTGGGTGTAAATGTGGTTTGCCCTAAAGTTCTCCCTGTGCCTCTCCAGAGAAGTCCTGGCTCCAGCCAACCCCAGGGCAACCACATCAGCCAGAAGCTTCTCTCCTGGAACCTGAGATGTCCCCTCCCCACCCATGAATGAGGGTCCTCAGAGAAGAGAGCAGGGTGTGGAAAGAAAGGGCTGTCCTTGTCCTCTCCCTTCACTTCCTCCTGCCCAGAGCAGACCAAGCTCGCTCTCTAAAGAGAACCCCGTGGGGGAAGAGGGGAGGGAGGTGAATAATCCCTTTGCGGGGCTCCCCCAGAGGAAGCAGAGCGGAACAAACTCACAGAGCTCAAAGGTCTCATCTGGGAAAACACTCAGGGTTTCCAGGATCTGACGGAGGGACGGCAGCTTGAGAGGCCTGAGCGATCAAGGAAATGCTGGCGTCGGGTCCTCCGGCTGAGGTCTGTCTGCCTCCGTGGGCACTTCTCCTGGAAGCCCGGAAGCCGGGTGGAGTCCTGAATCAGATCTGCTCACACCTACCCTCCCCACGCCCACAGAGGCGGCTGGTCACCTCGTGCAAAACAGCAGCACCCCCCACAACCTGATCTGGATTATTTAAAAACACCCCAAACGGTCCGATTAAATCTAACAATTGCCTTGACTGCTTTTCTTTCTGACTCATTAGGGTGATGGCATCGAATCATTTTTCTAACCAAGGCAGCCATCTAAATCAGCCAATGCCAGATGTAGTCCTTAAAAAAAGAGTCAGCCCAGACAGGGTGGCCCAGTGGATGACATTTATTTATTTGGCAGTTCTGTGCCAGGTGCTGTCCTCAGTGTTGACAGACATTTGCCCCTTTACTCCTGTACAACAATTCTGTGAGGCAGATGACATTCTTGTCCCTCTTATATACAGATGAGGAAACGGAGGCACAGAGAAATTGACAAACATTCTTGGGGCCGCAGTTGATGGGTGGCAGAGCTGGGATTGGAATGACAGTGTGGTTCAAGGCGCATGACCCGGGCCCAGAGGCACCTCTGGGGCCCTGAGCAGGGTGCAGAGGGTCATCACCAGCCGCTTCCATCAGAGGAGGCCCTGGATCTGTTTCACTGGTTTTCTCTCCATTATAAAAATTTTTGGGATAAAAGATTCCAAGGCTTCAAATAAATTTGAAAATCCCTGGCAGGAGAGCTTCATTTGAAGAGACGGGAGACTTGCTCTCTCTTCTCTGGAATTCTGATCTAAAGGTTTGAATTAGGACCCAGGCATCAGTATTTAATAAACACACCAGGTTATTCTCACCTTCAGACAAATTTGGGATAAAAAAAGAGGGACTTGCCTTTGGGTTCCTGCTCCTCCCTATCCTCAATGGGGCCTAGGTCAAGCTCTGAGCCTGTTTCTTTGCCTATAAAATGGGCACACATCCTGTCCTGCCTCCCTCCTAGAGCTCCAGGGAGAAGCAATGAAATCTGTGGTGTGCTGCAGCATTTAAGGGACTGTTGCGACATCAACAATGGCTTTGTTCCTTTCGAATCACAGCTGTGGTGGAGTTGGCCAGCTCCCAAGCCTGCAATGAGGGCAGGATGATAGATTGGGAGAGTTCCCCTGAGGTTGGATTTCTGGAGAATCCAAACATTGATGGTTTGGAGAAAACACGGGTGACAAAAGCATGCACAGACCCATGGGCTGGACACTAATGCTGTGGCTAAGATGTTTAGATTCACCTAGTGTCCCCCAGGTGGGGTGGTACAGGGTAGGGCAGATAGGAACATGGGCTTGGAAGTGAAACAGACAAGGGTTTGCCTCTGGACCCCTTTTGCATGCACACTCAAGTGTGCATGCACACTTGGGCTGGGGCAAGTCACCCAGTGCCTCTGTGGCTCAGTTCCCCATCTGTAGAATGGGAGGCATCACAGCCTGTGCCCCGTGGAGCAGATGGGTGAGGGTCAAAGATGACACAGCCCAGAACCTGTGGTTAAGTGTTAGTGCAGCAGGTGCCACACTTGGCTGCAGCCCAGCTGTGTAGTGCAAAATGCTCATCTTCCCAGAGCAATTTCATCCCTGGCGTGAGCATCCATGCAGCTGTGGCAGTAGACACGATCTCATGCACTTGGGGCAATCTCCCAATCTTCCCCAGGAGGAGATTGAGTTATGAGGGCTTGGACAACCCCAGGTGCTGGGAGGTGTTGGCATGTCCCAGAGGACACAGAGGACATGTCAAACTGACCCTCATTCCTGCCTTTCCCTGCCTCTTCCCTGCAAGGCACCAGGATCCAGGAGCCATTTCTCAGGTGTGGGCCTCCCCTGGGCGTGGGAAGCCAGTCAGGCTGTCTGCCTAGATCTGCCACTGGCCTTTCCCACTCGGGGTCCTGCTGCCTCCCAGAAGCCTCCACGGAAGCCCCTCCTCAGTGCTCAGTGCCTGCTTTCCTTCCAGACCGGCTCCCACATTTCGGATAAGCTCTCGCATCCTGCCATGTCTTCTAAGGTCCGGGGCTTGCATGGTCCGAAGGCAGGCAGGCACTTTGTTTCCGCTCCCCACCTGTCCTGCCCTTCTTCCTAATCACAGGCACAGTGGCCGGAATGGGGAGCGTAGAGTGAACCCCCAGGAGAAAAACACCCGCTAACATCCCACCTTGTTCACTGTGACTGTTAGGATCACAATAGCAGAGTCATGCAACGCCATAGAGAGACGACACGAAGATCAGAGGACCAAAGCCCCCGGCAGAGTGTGAGCAGGGCTGGAGGGATGGGGAAGTCCCAGGAAGGACATCTTGTGAAAGAAACCAGTGAGCAGGGCCCAGATGCGAAAAGATGGAAGAGAGCTAGGAGAAGTCAGAGTTTGCTCACTGTGGCTGCACCTGGGCCATCAGGATAGGGATAGCTAGAAGGGCTTTCAGATGATCTACAAGGGAGACTGGGCTCGACAGAGCAGGCAGCAGAAAGCTGGCCTAGGTGGCAGCCTCCCCTACTGTCCCCCATCCCCTGGCATATGCAAGAGGCTGGCTGGGGCTGGGGCTGGTCCTTCCTCAGCCTCAGACTTCCCAACAGCTTCCCCATAGGAGAAACAAAATAAACTCACATTCTCTCCCTGTGCACAGCAATGGCTTTAACAGCTGAAGAGAGGGTGAGAGGAAGGGAGTTGTCTTAGTCTATTTTCTGTTGCTATAACAATACCTGAGACTGGATAACTTGCAAAGAAAAGAAATGTATTTCTTACAGTTCTGGAGGCTGGGATTTCCAATGATGAGGGACCACATCTGGCGAGGGCCCTCTTGCTGAGTCACAGCATGGTGGCAGGCATCGAGTGGCAAGAGGGCAAGAGGGTGCCAAGCCTGCTTTTATAACACACTCACTCTTGTGACAACTAACCCAGTTCCATGATAAGCCATTAATCCATAAACCTATTAATCCATGAATGCATTAACCCATGAATGGATGACTCTATGAAGCTCTGGCCCCATGTCCCAATCACCTCTGAAAGGCCCATCTCTCAGTAGTTACATTGGGGATCAAGTTTCAACCTGAGTTTCCGATGAAACAAACATTTAAACCATGGCAGGAACAGAAGGGCCAAAATATGGATCTGAGGGTATTTGGGCTCCTCTATCCAGGGTCCCTCCCCTGCACCAGTGTTCCAGCATGTTTCACACATGATGCTTCCTTTATGCCCTTGACATTGCCCTGCAACCTCGTGTGGGTCTCTCTGTCTGAGACACCATGACATCCTGGCACCCAGTGTTGATTCAGAGAGGCAGCCGAGGACCATGAGGCCATTGGACATTAATCTCCAAGGACAACTTTTCCTCCCTGTGCCTGTAGCTTTTCTGGGAGGAGCAGGGGAACTGGCTTAGCCGAATCTCCCTCTGTCCATGAGGATGCCACTGGTGACATGTCAGGGGCCATAGACACTGGAGTTCCAATCCCAGCCCGGCCTCCAGCTTGACGCCCCTTCTGCTCTCTGAATGTCCACAAGGAGAACGAGACTGCCAGAGTGGAGATCCCTGAGGGCCTGCCAGTGCTGAGATCCTAAATCACCACCTGCTGCAGCCAGATGTCATCACCCAAAACAGACGCAGAGCCTGCTTTGATCTTCCAAGGGGGGACGGGATGGGCTCCCAGAGATGGGCCAACAGTCTGGCTGGGGAGACGGTTCAAATGGAAGCCTTCCAAAGCCTCAGAGCCCCAGACACACTGGCCGGCTTCTGGGCACAGGTCTGGGACAGGACAGAAGAGGGATAAGTTCAGAAGCCCCAGGATATGGTTCAGCCGGGACTCAGAAGTGCATCAGCTGTGCCTCTGTGTCCGGACTAGACTCTGGGCTGGATTTGGTGGGGCCGGGCCAGGGGGCTGAGGGCAGGTGAAGTGCAAGGGTGAGCACGTGCTTGTGGGTTTTCTGGGCACTTAGAAGTGCTAGGAGCCAGAGCAGTCACACAGACAGACAGACCCACATACACACTGACATACACACACTTGTTTGTGTGTGTGTGCCTTCGGGTTTCACAGTAAACAGAAGACTTTCCAGGGAAGAAGGCAGAGCCAGAGTACAGACAGGCTCTAACCCAGGCTGAGGTCCAGCTGAGACTGCCAGGACTGCCAGCTGGCTGTTAAATGACTAAAACACGTCAATACCAAGGCTAAGTAACGGCGGTCCCAAGCTCCGGTGCATCTTACACTCTCACCTGCCCTGTTACTCCAATCTCAGAATCTCAAGACTTCCCCATAGCGCTGTGGCCACAGGGTGAGCTCTGAGCTCAGCAGGAATGCCACCCCGGGTCCCCACTCCAGGGCCACACCTGCGTCCCTCCTGGCTGTCCAGGGCCCGTGTGTTCCTGGTGGGCACATATACGGATTAGCCTCCCTGCTCCCCCCAGGTCTTCTCCCCATCTCTGCTGTCCGTTTCTTTGCTTTCATCACACCCCTTTTGGCTGCAGGGGGAATTCTAGGTCCCAGAAGAGAAGCAGGGAGACCCAGGTCACCGCCAGTTCCCATCTGGAGTCTGAGGCTAAGGCCAGACACTCAGGAGCTTCTCCAGAGGCTGCGGGGGCAGACAGGGGCAGACGGGGGTGTCTCCATGCTCAGGCCACGTGCCCCCTCCATGCCCCCTCACCCAGCAGCCCGGGAAATCCACCCCTCTCCGGCCAGCCTGGGATGAGCATTCCACACCCGCTCAGCCCAAGGCAGCACCGTGGCAGCCCGCCCTGCGCCTGTTTGCTGACAGCCAGGAAAGGGTTTTAATCTCAGAAACAGTCAAGGTGGGGAAGGGGGAGGAGGGCCATATGGAACCTGTTTGAGGAGCTGGGTCAGAGCCCAGCTACACCTCCACGCACCGGGGCGCCGGGCCAGCTCTTGGCTTTGCCTGCTCAGCTCGGGCCAGGGAGGGAAAGGAGCGTGGGAGAACAGACAGGGGGCCGTGCGGGGACAGCGTGCGCTACGTGAGCGCACCGGGCTGCTGTCCTTCGGGCGAGGACACGCTGGCTGGCTGCCCAGCGGCTGGGCGGGGGCTGGCTGCAGAAGGCCTGATGGCTCCGCAGCGTGCCAGGGTCACGAGAGTCGGCACAGGGGCATTTGGGTCTCCTCAAGGCAGTTGCAAGGGCCTGTCTGGGAACACCACTCCCGGTCACCCTCGCCACTTGCGCAGCTGGGCTCCTGGGGGAGATTGTTCTGGAAACCCCCAGAAAGTACCCGTCTGTCTCCACTTTGCTCCCCGGCCTGGGTGTACAGCCAATCCGTTCTGTCTGTCTGTCTGTCTGCCCGCCGCAAAGCCAGGCCCACCCCCAGCTGGACTGCACGATGCAAACAACTTAGCTGAGTTACGACGGGCCCGGCCAGATCTCTGACTCCAGTGCTCGGGCTTTCGCTTCTCCACACCGAACTCTGGACTGATCCGGGTCTTGCATTGACCTTGCTGGAGCTTGGACCGACCTCACCACATTTCCGACCGGCCACCTCAGGACACGTGAAGCCTGAACTTCTGTCTAGACTCCCAGGGCTTTGAAACGAACGGACCGAGTTTCTGATTGATTTTGCAGACGTGTTCCCGAAACTTGACGGAAAGTAATGTGGCCTGACTTTCCGAAAGTTTCAACCCACCTGACTGGATTTCTGACAGGTTTGACTGAAAAGTTTTAACCTATTTTACCGATTGTTATCTTAGAAACTCAACTTGTTGAGTGTTTGACCGTGCTGTCCAGATCCTTGAATTGGCCAGCTGAGGGGGCGTGCTCAGACCCGGCTAAGTCACAGGAAATCGTGGGAGGAGGTTGGCAGGCCAGCCCTGGGGGTTTGGGGGTCTGACCCCTGAGGAGTCTCATGCAGGGCCAGCCACGCCCCCACCTGACCCCCAAGTCTCACGCAGAGCCAGCCCATCCCACCTGGAGAGGGAAAGGCACAAGAAAGAGGTGCTCATGGGTCCCTATCCCCCTTCTGGAATCTTCTAACATTCTAGCACCTGTTTCTCTATTGCCACCTCCAACACTCTCTGCCTTCCTTCTCCCTGTTCCCAACACCGCCCCAGCTCTTGGCCCCGGCACAAGGAGTTCTCGGAAACGACGCTCTTTAGTGAGTTCGCTGAGGCCACTTCCTGCCACACAGTCACATAAAACAGCTTCGCCGCGGCGAGGGCTCCGCAGCCAGCCGGCCTGTTCCCGCTGTCTGATCCCGGGACGTGTTAATGAACTTCGCTGGACGTCAGTCTCTTCACTTCCAAGAAGTGTTTGATGCCACCACTTGCCTCTAGGGGTAGTTTTCAGGTTTTTAGCAAGAATACTAAGACGGGCGACGACGTGTGCTGAGCGCTCGCTCTGAGCCAGGCGCTGTCTGGGCCGTGCGTAGCTGCACACGCTCGCTGAGTCCTCCCCAAGCTGCCCCGACCCCGACACCAAGTGAGATGTGGGCACTTTCAAATCCTCCAGGTATGTCGGAAGCATGGGGCTAGCGAAATTCTTCGGGACCTTTGTCAATCTCACGTCTGGTCTGACCTTAACAAATGAACTTCTTAGCTTTCTGTATCGTCACCTTAACGGGAACCCGAAGTGCAAAGCATTCACCAGCCCGTGGCGCTGGCATTTGCCGTGGACTGCCGAAAGCTATGGGCAGCGGCAGTGGAGAAACCAGGTCCCGATCGGACCTTGAGCAGTTCCTGGGACAGCCCTGGCCTTGGTCGGTCGTCTTCCCCAGGGAGAGAGAAGGCCGGCGTTTGGGAGGATGGACGAGCAACAGCTGTTCCTTCCTGACTCTGAGATGAGTCTTCTTTAATGGAAGACTTGTGAGAGGAGCTGTGGGCTCCCTTCCCAGCAGTGCCTGTCTGAAGTCCCCGTGTGCCTGTGCGTGTGTCCTGCCGGGGCAGACACCTCAGCTCCCTCCACCCCCACTCGTCCTGGCCTCTGCTCCCGCTGCTCTCTGCCTGGCACGTCTTCCTCCTCCTCCTTTATGAACTTATTCAGGATTTATCGAAACTCTTCTATATTTAGGCACAATTCAGGAGCTAGAGGCACAAAGATACAGTCCCTGCCCTCAGTGGCTCACAGTGGCAGAGACACCTAGAGTGTCACGGGGTCACAGGCCCAGGACACCAAGGCCACCAGGCAGAGCAGGGGATATAATCAAGAACGACTCCCTGCAGGAGGTAACGTCTAACTAGATTTCCGACTCACCCGCCCGGGAGATCTCACTCGTCCCTCAACACCCAGCTCAAGCAGCGCCTCTTCTTTGAAGCACTCCCAGATTCCCATAAGCAGACCAAATGTCTCTCTCTCCAGAACTGCTTGGAGTTTGCACATAGAAGAGACAACACCAACCACCACCTTGTTTAAGTCAGTTCTTCCCACCTCCACCCCCAGACTGCAAACTCCCTGCCAAGACAACTGCATTCATTTCTGCAGTGCCAGGGCCCTAGAGATGTTAATAAATGTTTGAAGCAAGTCGAATATGTACACGTGTGTATGTGACCTGGTGTCTGTGAGCAGCAGGCCATGGTAGTCATGGTTGGCGTGGTTCTTTCGTCTCATTCTTTAACATATTTGCTTCACTACAATCTCTCAGCTCCTCCCACGACTCTCCATCTCCATGTGTGCAAGAGTGACAGTGGGCTCCCTGGTGTTTGCAGAGTGAAAGGCTGATGCAGGGGAGGGACGGGAGACATCCCTATCAGTGCCTCCCTCACAGCCAGCTCCGCCCGACTGCTAGGGCCTGGGGGACACACCAAGAGACACACAGCGCACCTTAGCCAAAGGGACCCTCATCTCGGCGCCTCTGCTCCCAACAAATCCCTCCACCCTCAGAAAAGCCCTCCACTGCTCCAACCTATAAGTAGCGCTTGGTGCAAGGGTATCAAGGGGCCCTGGTGTCCTGACCACTGAGTGTTCTGGACAGAGACCTAAGGTTGGATCACAGCTTAATTCCTGTCTAGGAACTCACAGCCCAGCAAGGTCCCTCCCCCTCTGGGAGAAAGGTCAGTTACATGGGCTCTCTAGTCCCGGCTGGGCACCAACCTGGGGTGCAAAGATGGCTGGAAGAAGGCTGCCCAGGTGACGAAACTCACACATGCTACCCAAAAGTGCCCCATTGCCTGGGAATGATAGTAACAGTCCGTGCTTCTATATGGCCTTTGGAATTTCCAAGGTCCATTCAGTTAACATTTATTGAGCCATTATTTCGTGCCTGGCTTTGTGCCTTGCTAATAATAATATGTGAACAGGCGCTGTGCTAAGCCCTTCCCATCATCGCTGGTCCTCACGATGACCCTTTGTAAAGATGAAGATGGTGAGACTCAGGGTTTGTTCATTTCTCAAGGACACACAGCATTAAGAGATAGAATCGGGATTAGAATCCTCCTCTCTCAGGTGACCCAGACCCCACCCTCCACTCTTCCATCTCTAAGCCTTTCCACCTGCCCCCCAGTAACCCTGAAAAGGCTGGAGCAACGTTAATGACCCATCTTAAAGATGAGAAAAACTGACCTTTGGTAGTTTGGGAGACTTTCCAGAGATGTCGCAGAGGCCAGGTGGGGGTAGCAACATGGGCTCCACCTTCCATGCTGCTAGAAAGAGAACACCTACCCCAGTGCTACCTTGCAGAGCCAAGCCCACCTCTGCACCCACGTTGCCCAGCTTTGTGACCCCAGCTCAGAGAGCAGCACATAGGCTTGCCCTTGTCCCATACCAGATGCTGCGATGGGCAGGAGACAGGCTCTGAGAAGGAATGAGATGTGGCCCACCACGATGGGCTTGTGAGGCATCAGCACTGGTGGACAGACGGGCCTCAGAGCCAGCCCCGGCCCACTGCCTGCCCTGCAGGGCCCCGTTCCCCCAGTGTCCCTCTGCCAGGTCAGGGACAGCCCCACATTCCTGGTAGCTGAGGCCCTGGAGCGTCTTTCTGAAATGCTCCTACCTAATCCCTGCCCACTGGCCAACACCTCTGGGCTCCATGACAAGGTCACTAGTCACCTGCATGTCATCAGACCAAATCTATTTTCTGTTTGCAGACTGGCCAGTGCCAGCCGGGCCTGTTCCTTCCCCATTCCCACTGACTCTAGCCAGTCCCCTCCCTAAAACGCTCCTGCCTCTCACTCAAAGCCAAGGCCTCTCCTGTTGTTTGGAGACCCCCCCAGAGGGTAAGCATGTGGAGTTCCAGGAGGCAAACACGAGGCAGCGTTTCCAGGCCCTTGAATTTCTCCTCCAAATTATGAGGAGCAGGGGGACCCCCCACCGTGGGTCCCTGACCCCATCCACTGGGATCGTCCAGACTGATCTCCAGGTCAGCTTCTCTTGGGCTTGGAAGTTTGGAAACTTTAATTATTCAGAAGCTTGACAGAGAATTGAAGAAAAGTCTCGCAGGAAGAAAACTCGTGTTCGAGCCCCAGCCTTGGCCGCTGACGGTGTGGCTGTCAGAGTCAGATTACCCATTGTTTTAACCAGAGGGCTGGACGTTGTCCCTGAATGTGGTCCCAGCTTTGGAAATGGCCACATTCTTTGACATGTCCAATCTAGGAAAATCGTTCTGATGAGGAAGTTTCTGTTTCCAAGGCATTATTCGATCATTTTATCTATTCTCACATTATCCCTGACAGCACATGGAGTGAATTATCCACGTGCTACTTAGAATAATGAAGAAGAGACGAGATGTGGTGTTCATCTAGCGCTGGCTATGGGGCGCTTACACCCCCTTCTGAGTGTTTTCCATGCGCTAACCCAGGTAATCCTCCAACAATCCTGTAAGATAAATGTTACTGTTACCGCCTACACACACACACACACACACACACACATTTTACAGATGAACAGCTCGAGGCTCAGAGGGGTAACAATGTGCTAAGTTCACATGGCCAAAAGCAGCAGAGCCCGCCTTGGAGCGGGGCGCTGTCTCCGGAGCGCACCTGCCTCTCGACCACGCCGCAAGGCCATGGCAAGAAGAAAGAGGCACGGTCAGAATTTACAGCCCAGAAGGGGAGACACGGCTTGTGTATAAATTATCCTAATACAAGTTGGGGAAGCTTAAGTGACCAGGAGAGATACAGATAATCTCCCCTGGGAGTTCAGATGAGGAGAAAATTGCTTCCAGCTGGAAGGAGAAGGGAGGTTCTAGGGAGGAGGTGACATTTTAGCTGAGCCTTGGAGGACAGGTAGGATTTGGAGATCTGGGGAGAGGGAGCAGCAGGGATTGCGACTGGGGAGAGCCTCCTGCTCTGGTGGGAGTGACGGGCGCAGAGGAGAGAGGTCAGAGGCTGTGAATGCCCCTTCTGCAGTGCCGAAGCCGTGGAGAGGCAAAGCCGCTGGGCCTGGGAGAGACGCAGTCAGGACTGTGCTTTGGGGGCCGTGCGTGGAGCCAGCAGCAGGGGTAGCATGTATATGTGGGGTTGTGACACAGGGGCTCAATCGATGGATGAACAAGCCTGCTGCTCATGGAGGGGTGGGTGGGACCAATGAGCGGTGAAAAGGCCCCGAGAGACCCGCAGCAGCGAACGAGGTCAGGAGATCACATCGCGGCACCCAGTGAGAGCTGGAGGTGCCACTGGCAGGAGCTGCAGAGCTTTGGAGATGCAGCCACCACGGGAGACGTGACCCAGAGCAGGAATGGAGCAAACGCCGGCCCTCGGATCTCCTCCTAGGGTTCTCTGTGGGCAGAGGCCAGAACTGGCAGCCGGCTGTGACGGAGTCTGCAGGGGTCAGGTCTGGGGACACAGCAAGGCAGAGAAGGATGGGGAGAGGATGGGAGGGAGGGAGGCCGAGAGAGAAGCCTCCCCGCCCAGAGCAGACTGGAAGTGGTTGTGATGGTTTGGGACCGAGCCAGGGAGGTTGCAGAGGAAAAGGTGTTGGGGACAAGTGTGGGAAGATTAAGGAAGTAAGACGGACAGAATTTGGTGAGCAGTCATCTGCAAGGACAGAGAAGGGCGAGGGTACCTGCTAAGTGCCAGGCGCATGTGCAGCAGACCTTCAAAGTGAATTTTAAAATGAACTACTGCAAGGTCTCCTCTGGCATGTCCCTAATGAGAAAGGCTTGACGTGCAGCCACGGGGATGAATGACAAGCTGGACAGGGTGATGGAGGAAGGACCAGAGGGCCACAGGGTCTTCTCACGGTGGGCACAACTCACCTGGCACGCAGCCCTGCACGTGGATGGCGCAGGTGAACCTTCCAGGTTCTGCAGAGGAGGGCACGAGGCCCAGGGAATTCCAGTGGTCTGGGGAAGGTGCCAAAGTGAGATGGCCACAGGGCTGCAACTAGAAGCTGCCACGGTCCTGCCGCTCTCACTCCTCCCCAGCTGCTGCGATAGCAAAGACAGCAGCCCCAGCCAGTCTGGCTGGGGGAGCAGGAGACACGCTGTCACCCACCCTCTGCCTGGGATGGACCTCGTCCCCTCCACGCCCACCCTCTCTTCACACAGGTCCTTTGCAGCCAGGGCCCCAGTATGTCTTTGCCTTGGAAAAGACACAGGAACTAATCAAAACATGGTGACTGGCCAGGCACCCCCCTGAGCAAGCTCCCTTCCCTGAGTTTCAGCCGCACAGTCTCCGCTCAACAGGTTCCTGGGGCAGCCGATTGCAATGACAGATTGGGAAATAAATGGGGACTAAACTCAAGGCGGTTTCATTATCCTGCCGCAGATTTCTGGCAATTCCTCAAGTCTGGCTCGTTTTATGTCTAATTACATGTCGCCGGCCCTATCCTTGTATGTTATGTTTCACATAATAAATACACGGAAAACCTTTCTCTTTTTCCATCCGACGCTGCCCAGAAACGGACAGATTTCTGGTGCGTGCTTACGCAAGAAAGAGGCAGTTGTTTCAGACACGGCGACACTTCATAACCTGGACTTTACGAGCCCCCATGGCTCGGAGCAGGAGGGCTCGAAGGAGGGCTTTCTGCAAGCTGCCTCTGCACGGGGAGCAAGGGCAGGCGTCGGGAGCCATGTCCTGCGATGGCTGGAGACGCAGCCAGCGCCCCAACCTGGGAGACAAGCAGCGGTCAGGCTGTTGGGGGGGGATGACGTGCTTGACTTCCGGAGACGAGGCCCGGCTGCAAAGGGTTTCCTGTTCTTTGCCACGTTACTAGAAAAACCAGGGGTGTTGATTGGTCATGGGGTCCCTCACCTGACAGTCAACCTACGAACATTTATGAAGCACCTTCTGTGTGTCCAGGCCTGCTGTAGGATGCTGAGCAGCAGAGGGGAAGAGTAGAGTGGGGAGCAGAATTCCCAGGAGTAGAGGAGAGGAGATTGTTCACGGAATGGCAGCAAAAATCAAAGAACACAGAAGAGTGGATCTGAAAGGAACCTAGAGACCATCTAGGCCAACTCCTCCTTCACCACTACGTCTCCTTCCATCTCCACCCCTCGACTCTGCCATCAACACCATGCTTACCACCACCACCACACCCAAGCCAATACCACCACCACCACCACCACCACCACCACCACCACCCCCCACACCACCCAAGCCAATACCACCACCACCACCACCACCACACCCAAGCCAATACCACCACCACCACCACCACCACACCCAAGCCAATACCACCACCACCACCACCACCACCACCCAAGCCAATACACCACCACCACCCACACCACCCAAGCCAATACACCACCACCACAACTACCATCACCACACCCAAGCCGATACCACCACCACCGCCACCACACCCAAGCCAATACCACCACCACCACCACCACCCACACCACCCAAGCCAATACCACCACCACAAGTACCATCACCATGCCCAAGCCAATACCACCACCACCACCATCACCACATCCAAGCCAATACCACCACTATCACCATCACCATGCCCAAGCCAGTACACCACCATCATCAAACCAACTTCCATCTTCTTCCCTACCACCACCACCAAACACCACCAGTGTGCAGAAGAGAATGATGCCCAGGACAATATGTGATTTGCAAAAGGTAGGACACTTAGTTAGTGGCTTAATTAATCTAGAACCCAAGCTCCTTAATGTTTAGTCAAAGAGGCTGAGTCCCAAGTAAACAGTGACTTCAACCACAATTTAAAATTTAAAACAAATTGAGGACTTTATGAAAAGGACAGTATGGGATCAGAACACGATATTAGCCTCATCGATTTCTCAATGGTTTACCACCGATCTATCTGTAATACAAAGACAGAATTGGTATCAAAAACCAGAGAGTCATATATTTCGATTGTGTGTTACCAAACTCCAGTGAACTTTTAAAGAACAATCATGAGTTGATACATTTTCCTATTTATGCTCCAGTTTCCAAATTCCAACTTTATTTTCTTGAAATTCAGTTTTCTGTCTTGATCACAGGTAAGCTTGCAAGAGTAAATAGAATGTTCTCCCTTGGGTGGAGGTGTGAGCTGTAATATTCACATATGAGTTCCCATCAAGAATGATCACAGTCTTAATCCTTAGGGGCGAATTGTATTTGGCTTGATGTGTAATTGGACAAAAACTCAATTATTTGCCAAGTAACAATAATGCTGACTTACATTTTTTCAAAGGAGTTTTATATCCATCATTTTATTTGGTCCTCAAAATAACCCCAAGAGGATGGTGTCATTGTCATCACTTTACAGGCAAGGAAACTGAGATGAGCATGTTCTGAGTCACAATGTGAACAGGTGGAGGGAACAAGCTTAGAGCCAGACAATGACAACAACAATGCTGACAATGATGGCTGACATTTGCCAAGTCCACCCTCTGTGCAAAGCTCTTTATGTACCTTAACACACTTAACGATGACTGGGTGTCTTTTTCAATTGCCCTGAACCCATAGAGCAAATGTGATCATCTGCTAGTCATTCTGCTAAACCAGTCAGCCCAGCACCTCTGGGTGCTGTGAAAATAAGCTACATAGAAATTTCCACCCATGGAAGTGGAAAGTAGGAAAGTAATAGGAGCAGGGCTGACATTGCTTCTTACATGTGTCCTGACTCCCTTTTGCCTGAAAGAGTTGTCTGTGGCTCTTCTCAAAGGAGCCCTGAGTCTGGGCCTTCCCTGTCCTCTCCTAGTCAGGTGACAAAGGAAGACGTTAACCCTCTGGTGCTCTGTTTCCAATATGGGATGGGAGGAGAGCAGAGTTTTCCAATGTGCTCTGAGGGAGTCTAGGGTCATCCCAGAAGAGCTTAGGGGTGAAAAGGGGAGGCCAGAAAGGAGTCGCTTCAGCACCTCCCCCCAACCCCCCAACCACTGCTGGAGCCGGAGCACCCTCTTCCCTACACACACATTGGGTTTCCACAGACTTTGTTGAGGAAAGAGATTCGTAGATAAAATTTGAAATCAAGCTCATGACGACTTGAGTCCTGCGGTGCACACTTTGTTTTGCCACCCATTGTCCATTCACCTTAGGGTGGACAGTGCTTGGATCTGGGTTTAGGGAGACACCCCCTCCTCATCCTGTGGGCTTGGGACCATGCTGATGTTGCCTCCCACCCTAAGGCTCCACCCGGCAGAAACTGCGACCAGGCTAAGCCAGGCAGCACATCCCATGGCCACGGCCACCGTGCTTGGTTCAGAGATGGGCACGTGACCTGTGTCTGGCCAATCAGAGCCAGCAAGACTCGGTTCCGCACTTCCATTTGAGGACTCTGTGGGGGAAGCAGGCTCTTCCTTCTATTCTTCAACATGTGGATGTGATATGGGATTTAAACTACAAAGGCTGCCGGGCAAAGCCTGGGAGCAGAGATGACCCAAGGAGAGTGGAGCCAGGAGAGGACCCTGGAGACATCACGTGGGCCCTGCTGAACTAGAGCCATCTCTGGACTATCCGCTTCCTTGAGCAAAAGTATCTCAGTGCTTAATACAGTCTGGGTCAGATTCTTCTATCATTTATAACCCACAAAACCCTAACTGGACAGATATGGAAAAGGGCACAGACATTGGATCAGAAGAAGTAATTTGGATTTTGATACTGCTTTTTCGCATCTACACCACCTTAGAGAAGTCTCTTGGTCTCTCTTGGTCCTACAGACCGAATGGGTGCATCCCTGAAAATTCACTTGCTAAATCCTAGCCCCAGTGGGATGGTATTTGGAAGTGGGGCTTTTCGGGGGTGATTAGGTCATGATGGTGAAGCCCTTAAAAAAGAAGCCCCGGAGAGCTATCTTGCCCCTTCCGCCCTGTGGGGACCCAGCAAGAACACAGGCATCTGCGAACGGAGCAGACCCTCACCAGACACTGAAGTAGACCCTCAGCTGGTGCCTTATCTTGGACTTCCCAGCCT
Source organism: Mirza zaza (assembly GCA_008750895.1). Taxonomy (NCBI): domain Eukaryota; kingdom Metazoa; phylum Chordata; class Mammalia; order Primates; family Cheirogaleidae; genus Mirza; species Mirza zaza. The sequence continues at coordinate 17,135 of VSMD01136608.1, read as the reverse complement.
CCAGAGCTATGAGAAATAAATTTCTGTTGTTTATAAGCCACCCAGTTCATGGTATTCTATCGGGGAAGGATGTTCCAGGTAGGAGGGAGACTAGTAAGGCAGGACAGTAGTCAGAGTGAGAGATGCTAGTGTTTACCCATCCAACACCTGCCCCCTCCCTTGCACATAGACTGCTTGCTAGCAGAGCCGCCCCAGTTCTGTTGAGCTAGCTATTGGGTAACTGTGTTCCTCAGTGGGCACGTGCCCCTGCCCAGCCCCACGATGACAATGGATCTAGGCTAACCCCAGGGCACCCCTCTCTGGCCCGGGCACACGCTGTAATTCTGACCAACAAGCAACAGGGGGACTCTGAGGGAGGCTTCTGGAAAAGATGTTGTGACTGATACAAAGAGACTGCAGGGGGACATGCTCTTTCCCCTGCCTCTGGATGTTGTCATCTGCAGGTGGCCTGGATTGTGGCGGCCTAACCCCAGTGGGCTGAGGATAGTGGAGGAGAGAGTAGGAATGCTGGGATCTTCCATGCCGTTGAGTCTAGCTAAGCACCCAGCACCGCCCTGCCTCCAGGCTCCGGCTTCGGGAGGTGACACAGTCTGCTGCTGGTTGTCAGGCTCTCTGTTGCTTGGGGCTCAAGCATCCTGCGTGACATGGTGAGTGAGGGGGGTGCTGGAGCTGAGACCAAGCAAGGCCAGGAGCCAGGACACCTGGGCCTTGCCGGCCGAGGTGATGAGTGCGGACTGCATTCTCAAAAGCTTTGGAAAACCGGCGGAGGGGACCAAGTGAGGTCAGAAAGTCCACTCTGGCTGCTCTGTGGAGAATGGCTGGTGGGGTCGGTGAGGACAGGGGGGTGTTGGGAGAGTGTGGCTCGGGTCTTGGTGAGAGAGGGATGAGACAGCACAAACCAGGTAGATTGGGTGTAATCTGGGACATGCAGCTGCCAGCACTTGGCAACTGTAGCTGGCGAGTGTCTGCAGAGCTGACTGTGAGCCTCGCTGTCTATAATCCCACTGGCTACCACTGTGTGCTTAGGAGAGCTCTGAAACTGGGAATCAAACCCCTGGACAGTAGTTCCTGTTCTGACCTTTCTGTTTGACTTTGGGCAACTGCCTCTCTCATTCCCACACCCCTCTGCAGCCTCAGTTTCCTTCCTGGTAAAATGGTAGAACAGTCTTCAAGGTCATGCAAAAGAACACATGAGTGGCTGTTAGGTGCCCTGTGCCCTGGAGCTCTGGAGGCAGCCTGGTTGGGGGGTGTGAGGGGGGCACAGCTTGCACTTCTCACACTTCCATCCCTGAAGGGGAGGGGATCTTTCCCCGACCTGTCCTCTGAGATGACCTCAGACAAGTCCTGCCTGTTCCTCTCTGCTCTGTCTCTGATGTTCAACGTTGTGGCGAGGGTCCCCATCACTCCCCATCCCCCACAAGCGATGGGTATCGAATGGGCAGCTTGTGTGGCCTCCCCCACGTGCTGCTGCTGCTGCTTAAGGCTCAGGTGTGTGCCCCAGAGATGTCTGGAGGGACCCACGCCTCCACTCCGGGGGGAGACGGTGGGCCCAAACCAAACGTTTTCCCCCAACCCTCACGCTTTCCCTGCTCATTGCTGCTTGTCATACTCATTAAATAAAGGTCTGTGCTATTAATTATTCTCATGAGGTCTGGTGACTCTTCGGTGCCCATCTTTGAGTGCTCTTGAACTCTCCAGGTGGCTTTCCAACAAATACCCCTTATTCGAGACAGCTTGGGTGGGGCTCCACACATGCCAGCCAACCTGGACACAGGAGTGAATGACTATATGGCTGATTTTGTGTCAACTTAGCTGGGCCACAGTTCCCAGGTATGTGGTCAGGCATTATTCTGGATGTTTCTGTGAGTGTTTTGGATGGGATTAACATTTAAATCAGTGGACTTTGAGTCAAGCAGACTGCCCTCCCTAATGTGGGTGGGCCTCATCCAATAAGGAGAGAAAGCAAAAAGCTGACACCCACCCCAACCCCCACCCACCCCCACCCCTGAGCAAGAGGGAATCCTGCAGCAGGTGGCTTTAGACCTGAGCGGCTGCATCGGCTCTTTCCCGTCAGCTCGCCCTACAGATTTTGGACCTGCCAGCCTCCATAATCACATGAGCTAATTTTTTCAAATAAATCTCTGCATACCTATCTATCTACTTACACCTCTACTGGTTCTGTTTCTCCGGAGAGTCCAGACTAAATGACGACATCTCAGGCAGATCGGCTCCACGAATGACAATAGAGCCCAGACTCTCACTCAGGTGAGGTCCAGGTGAGTGTGGAAAACACCACGCCCAACCCCAAGCAGCCTTTGGGAAGCTTTGGCCAGAGTCTTGTTCTGGGGGATTCTCTGTTGACCCTGAGCAAGCTACCTCTTCCCAAACAACGTGGGCACCTGCTAGGCGTGGCCGCGGCCTCCCAGGACCCCAGTGTAAGAGCAGGGTGAGCACGGGCCCCTTCCAAAGCTAGAGACGCTGCTCACTTGGGCTGGGCGAGCTCAGACTGGGTTGTCATCAGAGATCTGTGTCTTCCAGGCTAGGACAGGACACAGCATTCCCAGAGAACACTCCATGATTATGGATCAGACATCGGGCTGTGGGCTCAGGTGCCCAGCAGAGCCATCCAAGGTCACAGGGAGGTGAAGAGACATGCTGGGGGTGGAAGGAGAGCATTGTCACCTCCAGATCTAGGGGGGTCTGGGGAGCAGTGGGAGCTGAGTGGTCATCAGTCACACTCCCTGGCGGACAGCAACCACCCGAGTGCCCTCAGCTGGGAGGGTGACTAGGAACCTGACGGACAGCCCGGGCCCAGCACCCCACTCGGCCCTGGGCCCACCGCCGCATCCCAGCCCGCACTGCACGCGCAGCCAGAGCCGGCTGTGCCAATCCCCTGTCGTGTCCTCGTCGCTGGCACAGATCTCGGTCCATAAATTGGCATGTGTAAAAAACAGGACTTTCTTCATTTTCTGATTCAGCCCATTTTCGTTCTGAATCCCCACGCCAGGGGAAGGCGAATCTTTATCTCAGACAACTCAAGCTTCATGCAACTGCCCAGGAGGGTGTCTGAGTCCCCGTGGTAGGAGCGGGGGCGTCACAGCGACAAGGCATCATGTGGGATCTCAACGTCCTGAGCCCACTTGGCCACCACAGAGCTGCCCCGTGGTCCCGTCTGCATGGTCCCCGAAGGCTGGGAGCCGGTGTCTCCACTTCCTCTGGGCCACACGGCTGCACCACGGACCCGTCTGCTGCCTCCACAGCCGACAGGGCAGGAGAGCCACAGCGGGGCTGTGGCCTGTCACCCTGCACAGCCCTTTCCTGTCTCTGGGCCTTGCCACCCCGCAGGGCTCTCCCCAGCACAAGTCCCCCCTGCTCCCACACCCGTATTTCCTGTGGGACTGCGCCCCTGTGCTTACCCTCTCCCCTCCCGCCCACGAGCAGCTGCTGTGAGTGGGGCTGTTCTCACTCATTCAGGATGCGCTTTCCCCAATCTGCTGCCTTGGCAGCCTCCCCTAGGCTTTTGCACCCAAATGTCAGGAAGACAAATCTACTTTCCTTTACCCACTTCTGTCCCAACCTTCCCCCGAGGAGAGGAGCAGCAAGGAGCCTGGCTGCAGACTGAGAAGGGTGGGGAAGGAGAAATCCCATGGGGAAAACACCAGTTGATCTTTCAAAATGCACGTGACAGACAGCTCTCACTGAGCAGCACCACCTGCTGTAATGTAGATCCGACTATCAGCCCATTTTATAGATGAGGAAACCAAGGCTTAGAAAGAGTGAGCAGGTGCATGAGGGCTGAGTGGGGCGCTGCTGGTGTCTGAACCCCAGTGCTTGGCCTAGCGGGCGCCCCAGCCCTGGCACTGTGCTCCTGTCCTGCCTCCTCAGGCTTGGCCCGGCAGCGGCAGCAGGTTTGTGGGGTGTCTGGTCTCCCCAGCTCCTGCTGACACCTCCAACCAGCATCCACCACGCTCCTGGGGCAGGTCCTCTGGGGGCCCAGGGTCACACCCGGCTCAGCCCACGGGCATCAACACACCATTTTTCTTGAGGAGCAGATGTTTCGTCTGACAGGGACTTCCTGCCCCGTGCATGGCCAGTGATCAATAAAACAAATATTGGGTATCCTTATTTGTAATCTCCTTTGGGCCTCACCACAGCCTAGTGAGAAAACTATTCTCACGTGCCTCCTTTGACAGAGGTTAAATTAATTGCCAAGGCCACAGGCGGGAGGGCGGCTGAAACCCTCTGGCGAGGTGTGGGGGTGTCCGCCGCCCCATCAGCGTCCGGAAGGGTGAGAGCCACCAAGCTGTGATGCTGGGGACGGTGCTGGTAACTGCACCTCACACTCACCCGCCAGGGGACAAAGGCCCTTTGCTTTCTGCGGCTTTCCAGCAAGGACAGGCCCTGAGGAAACAGGCTGTGGGTCCCCCGGGTCAGAAGAGGAGGGAGTTCCCTTCAGCCCTAGAGGAGGAGCCTCTCCCCAGTCCTGGCCCAGCTGCAGAAGGCCCTGGGCACTTCTCAAACTGCCTGGGGGCTCAGTACCCGCCCCCACCACAGCCACCTGTGACTACGGAAAACCAGGGGGCTTCGGCTCTGCCCGAGGAAACTCTGAGGAGTACCCGGTGGCAACGAGGGAGAGGGCGCCCCCTGACCCCTCTCAGACATCCCCGGACGCCTCCCCAGCTTGCACCTGTCAGGGCTTCCTGGTCACCCTGGAGCCTTGGTGCTGGAGCCGCCTTCTGACCACAGCCCCGGGGCCTGACGCCAGAGAGACCCTCCCTCCTCCTCCTCCTCAGGGCTCCGGCCTCAATCAGGCCAGAGTTTAGGAACTTGGCACTTTGTGGAAAGCTCTCCTTTTCCCAAAAAAGCTTTGCCCCTCCACTCCCATAGCACTCCTGAACTAGGGCAGGGGGATAGGGAGCTCATAAGGCCCTGCCAGGGTAGGGTCCCCGGCCCAGCTGTGAATGCACTGGCCTCTGCCATCCCTGTCATCGCACCCCACTCCCACCCATCACGCACCCTCCCCGGAAGACGGCCCCACTGGGCACCCATGAGGACTAACCCCCACCCAAAGCTTCAGTTCCAGCGTCACAGCCGCACAGCCTGCGGGCCCAGGCAGGTGACCAAAGTGCGGGCAGTGAGCTGGGAGGGGACTCTGACAGACAGAGGAGCTCCCACATGGTGTCCTCAACTCAGGTCCAGCCCACTGTCTCCAGGTCTTCTGGTTTTTGGAGAGAAACTGGAAATCTGGATTTGTGTGTGAGAGATTCTTAAATTTAAGTGCCAACCACAACTCAAAATTTGAAAAAACGCAGCCAAAAACCCCACCACACAGCACGGGCCTGTTAAAAGGAATTTTGTCTCACAGCTACTGGTTTGGAACCTCCACGCTTGACACCCCTGAGCCACTGGTTTGGCCAAAGCAGCAGCAGAACATTTTGTCCCTCACAACCGCCTGAGCCCCTTCTCTTCCGGAAAGCTCAGTGGGCCCTGCATTGCCCCACCCCCTCACGTGCACCCACACAGGCCCCACGGGTCACCCTTGTCAGGGAAGGGCTTCCCCTCGGCAGAAAACGGAAGCGGCCACTCCCCGCCTGCTGGGGACACTGGTTCAGGGGCCCACAGACCCCACCAGCATTGTCGCCCATCCTTGGGGTTTGGGGTGGATTACAGTCCACAGCCAGGGTGCCTAGGTCAGCCCAGCTTCCGGGGACCACAGTCCCTGCCTGGCCACGTGCCTGGGAGGCCTTCTCCTAGGCCATGTCATCGCACCGGGGAGCAGGACAAGAAGCCACAGGGCAGGTGTGGGGGCTCAGGATCCGGCCAGCCCCCCTGCACATAGAGAATTCTGTCCACACAGGTAGGCTCGGTGGCGACATTATTGCCAGGGCCCTGCAAGCTGACTCTGTCGTTGCCCCAGCCTGGGCCCTGGAAGGTCAGACAGATGCAACGGTCGGTCGGGAGGGTAGAACCACCTTTACTGGCCCAGCTCATCTGAGGCCCCAAGGAGCCCCAGGCAGGAGGCCCAGGGCCCTGGCACAAAGGACATTTGTCTACTTTCAGGCAGTCTGGGATGCTATGTAAACACGCAGCAGGGCCCTGTGATCCCTTATAGAAAGCTAGGAGCCGAGGGGTTGGGGCGGGAGCTCTTCCGCAGAGCAGGACTGAAGCCGCCCAGGATAAGCAGAGCTTCTGCGGAGGTCTCAGATCCCTACCAACGGGCCCCTGGGAGGACACTCAGAGATACCGCTGAGAACCAACTGGTTTGAAGCACTCCGACCCACTAAAGAAGGCCCAGGTACCTTCCCAGACATTGTTAAGAGGCTAATGGCAGCCATTCTTCTCCATTCCCTAGGGCAGGTCCTGGAGGGACTCCTAGTGCCTGTTTGAACACACCATTCATGGGTTCCTTTCCAAGGTACACTTTCTAATCGGATTGCCTCCCTTTCTGCTGGCTTGCCAACAGGTATTTATGAAGCCCCAGCTGGCCACGCTGGTGTACCTGGCAGTGGTCTGATGACCTATCCGAGTGCCTACTTCTCCAAGAGCTTCCCGCGTCCCCTGCTGGGAAGACACTTGCAGCTGCAGGAGCCCCTCCTGCACTTCTGCATCCCCACCCTGCAGCCAAGAGAGGCAGCTGGAGGGCCCGGCCAGGGGTTCCAGGGAACCCGATGTCTGGGCAGGGCTGGGTGGGGGAGGGTGTCCAGGTGCTGAGACACCCACCACTCCATCCTGGGCAGGGCCCCTCGTGAGGCCTGGGGCTGTGGCCTGCACCAGGTCTCTTGGCCCCTCTCCACTCGTTCCCTCTCCCTGCACCAGCCCTCGGCTGGCCTGGCCACATGCCCAATCTCTGCCTTGGGCCCCTGACACGCCTGTGTCCCTGGAACTTGCATCCCATTTGGGCCTGAAGCCCCATAAAGAACCCTCCGACCCCCACAGATGCGGATTTGGCAAAGTGAGAGTGAACCTGATCTGGAGTTTGTCTCCTCTCAAGGACTTGCCTCCACTCCCCACGGTTTTATGATGGGCCTCGCAGTGACTTCAGCATCTGGAGGAGCCGCCTCCAAGAGTGGTTAACGAGTGACCTCCATTTGCAGAATCACGGGCCTGGGAGCCTGGGCCCTGGGGTGTCCAAGCCCCTAAGGCCCACGTGTGGAAATGGGCTTCGGCAGGACAAACAAGGGGCTTGGAGCCAGAATGAAACGGATGCCACCAAGATGCTGACCAGGTCCCTGAGGCAACTTGGGGCCTCTCTGTGCTTCAGTTTCTGGCCTGTACGTGGGATAAAGTCTGGAACGGGGGGCCCAACCCCGTGACAGAGCCAGGCAGGTCTGGTCTTCGCTCTTGGGTGAGTTCCTCAACCTGCGAAAGGGCAAGGAGGACAGCCCCCGCCCTCGGTGGCTGTGACCGGCTGCAGGAACGTACTTAACGTACCGTGGAGCTGGGCTCGGCAAGGGGGAGGGAACTATCACTTCATAAGCCTGCTTTGAGGATTAAACCGAATGAGATAACGGGTGTGGAGGTAAAATACGGCGCACAAATGGTAGCAATTACACTTATCTGTGTGTCCACTTCTCCCTGGGCCTCAGAGCCCTCCTTCTCTCTTTCTCTGTCCAGTTTACTTTTTCTTCTCTGATTTAATCTCCTCTCTCTCTTTCTCTAGTCTCTCCCCTCTCCTCGCATCCCCATGGCCTTTAGAGCCAACATCCAAACCCAGTTTCATCTTCCCTCACTCCAGAACCTACAATGGCTCCCTATTGTCCCTCATGTCCAAACTCAGCAGCAGTGACCAATGTTACTTCCCACCCCTCCCCTAAGCAGGGCTCCACAATGGCGAGCAGCTCCTACGCCCTACCTGCCCTACGCCACTCCTGGCCTCCTCCCATCTTCCCTCACACTGTTTCCCCAGCCCCGAGCGCTCGTCTTTGCTGGTTGCTCTCTCAACAAGTACAATCCTAGCCATCCTTCAAGACTAAATTAGGTTCAATTTCTGAGTCAACAAATGTTTCAAGCAGCTAGTCTGGGGACAGGGGCTTTTGATAAGGTTCTCTTCTAGGAAGAATTGACTTGAAATTCTAGTCAAAATTTTCTAGCTGAAGTATCCCAAGAATGGAAAAACAAGCACCACATATACTCACCAGCAAACTGGTATTAACTGAGCAGCACCTAAGTGGACACATAGGTACTACAGTAATAGGGTATTGGGCAGGGGGGAGGGGGGCGGGTATATACATACATAATGAGTGAGATGTGCACCATCTGGGGGATGGTCATGCTGGAAACTCAGACTTGTGGGGGGAGGGGGGAAGGGGCATTTATTGAAACCTTAAAATCTGTACCCCCATAATATGCAGAAATAAAAAAATAAAATAAATAAAAATAAAAAATTTTCTAGCTGTGTGACCTTAGGAAACTGACCTACCCTCTCTGAGCCTCCCTCATAAGGAGGTCGTGACGCTTAAATTAAATGAAGTAGGTCTGTAAGGTTTCTGGCACAGTGCCTAGTGTACAGAAAATGGTTAATAAACAGTAGCTACTTTTGTTATCCTGGTTCTTTGTCATATAAAATGAAGCCACACAAACAAGCTGGGATTGTTAGGCTTTTCCTATGCAATTAGTAATCCTTTGGTTAAAATCAAACATCCACTCACTCATCAAGTGCCTGGCCAGGTCCCCAAAGCTCCGTGTCCCTGAGTATCCTTGGAGGCCTCATCATTGGACAATCATTTATAGTCGTCCCATCGGTGCAGGGAGTTACGCCAGGCACAGGAAGGGTGGCAGGCAGGGCCGGCACGTCCAGAACAGGTTCACGAAAGCAGGGGTGGAAAACAGGTAATAAGGACACAGCCCCCATGCTTACCTGAACGCGAGCGGCACCCTCGTGGCCTGGGCCAGGACCTCAGCTGTGCCTACAAGCCTGCCCTATCCGCCCCTAGGCCCTGTCCCTGTCCAGGCCCCGTCCCTGTCCAGGCCCCAGCTCATTCTCCCTGCCTGGCTCTCTCTGCCGCTGCCACCTGGCCTCCATCCATGGACAGTTCTGTCCTGACCCAGAGTCTCCGAATACACTCTCCTTCCAAGCCATACACCCCCAAAGACATGCGCACTCCTCCTAGAGCCCGTCTCTGCCCGTCCCTGTCAGTGATCTGCTTTCTTTTAGGATGTGATGCAAAGAGCTTAGGCTGGGTTGAATCCCACTCTCCCACCCCCCAGTTGACCTCCAGGAAACTGCAGCCCCATGCCCCTCACTCGCACCGTGGAGCACACGACTGCTCGTGTGAAGACATCCAGCACACGCTAGAGTGCAAAAAACAACGGCTGATGGCGAAAGATGGGACATGCCCCCTTACAGAGGCTGGAAAGGTAGACGGAAGTCAGGTGGCTTCATGGCCAGGCGAAGGAGCCGGCTTTTAGCCCAAGCCAGGGGAGCAAAGCGTCATTGCAGGAGGGTTAGTCGGGGTCTGTGCGAGAGGGACTGCCAGCAGAGAGCAAGCTGGACCCCACGTCCAGGTCTGTGGCAAGCCCTATCTAGCCTGCAGTGCATGCTGGGCCTTGACCTTCTCCACCAGGGCCCCTGGAGAGCCAAGCCCAGGCCCCAGCTTCTGAGCTCCTAAGGCAGGGCTGGGTACACAGGAGGCACCCCGTACAGATCTGTCACCCCAACACTGCGGTTGTGTGGTTCTCAGCGGGCCACTTGGCACAGGCTTTGTGGCATCTCTAACTTTCTCCTGCCTAGCATCCCTCCCGATTCAAAAGAGGATCCCTGCTCCCCAAACCCCACCCCTCTTCACCAATAGATTAGATCTGTATGTCGGTAAAGCCCCCTGCTAAGCGCGTCATAAACACAAGGCATCCTATTAGAGCTGGGTTAGGAAAGACACTGTAGCCGGGCAGGGGACAGGGGCTCTGGGGGGTCCGTACCAGCTGCACTGAGCAAGCTTTCAAGTGACCCAGATGCTATTAGTCAGAACCGATGGCCGCTGCTGGCTCCTCAAAGTTACGAGTAACCAGGGAGTAACCAGAGTTGGCCCAGATCCTTGCTCGTTGAGTGCTGTGGATTATTTGTCTAGTGTTTGTGGTTGGAGTGAGCTCAGGTCACGATCGGCTAAGGCTCGTTGAAAATTTATTTTTCAGGCCATGTGAATTTAAGGCCTGGGGGATCCTTCTTGTTCTCACTCGTCTGCACCAATGGTGGCCTGTTCTCAGAGACCCTTCCTCTGTCCCCCAGGAGGCCCTGAGATGCGCTGGACTCAGAGCTCAAAGGCTCTGCAAGCTGGAACCGGAGTTTCAGAGCCGGCCAGTCTGGGGCCTCTGAATGCTCTCGCTTGTGTTTCCCTCCTCAGATGACCCAGCCCCAGGAGCTAAAAGCCTCATCGTTCTCTTCCCTTTACCAGCTGTTCAGCATCAGCGTGACTTTTTATCCCTGCTGGTCTGGTCCCCCATGGGGCACACAGCACAGGAAACAGGACGTCATCCGGGCGTTTCACCAACCCTGCAGTCAGAAGGAGCCGCTTGTCAGGAAAACTCCAAGGAAGGGCCACGTAAACCAGGAGCTGTGCGCAGAGGATCCCTGAGAAGTTAGGAGCTCTAACAGGACAGGCGGGAGTGAGTGATCCTGGCCCGTGGCTGGAAGAATCCAGTGTCTCATACGACACCGTCCCCCGCAGCCCAAAGGGAGGCAAAGGCTGACGAGATTGATCAATAAACACCCATTCAAAATATTCCTGGTTGGTTTGGCCCAGATGCTGTGAGGTTAGATGCTAGAGTATCTTGTGGAAGACTGAAAGTTGCAAAGCCAGAGGTTACTGTTGTGTTGTTATTATAACCAGTTTTATTTTCTAACTTTTCAACCTATTTAAGCATTAATTCTTTGACTCTACAATACTTTGACTCTTATATTCTCCTCTGAACCAGTTTTATTGTCCTACTGGTTTTCCCTCATTAACAAATAAAATGAATCTTTGACAGTCAAAAAAAAAAAAAAAAAGAAAGAAAGAAAGAAAATATTCCTGGATTGAGAGTGGTCCCCTGCCATCCAAGAGAAGGAGCTATGGGACCTTTCTGGTGTCCACAGCACATACCACAGTCCTCAAGGGGCTCACAGTGTCTTGGGAGAGACAGAGAGTAAAAAACAAAACAAAACGAACCAAAAAAATGATCCCCACAGGACTAAGTCTGCAGTCGAACCCATGATAAGTACAACAGACTAATGGACCGTGGTGCAGAAAGGAAGAACTTCTGATCTCACGGGTGGCCCCGGAAGGCTTCTCTGAGGAGGTGTCTGAGCTCCCTGCCCTGCCCAGCGCCTGCTCTCTCCTGTCCTCATCGCACGGCCCTCGTCTGGACCAGCTGCTCCATGTCCCTTCTACACGGTCGCTGCTCCTAGGGGTACTACGCGCCAGTAATGAAGAATGAAGATGAAGAAGAATGAGAATGAAGAAGCTGCCCCCTCCCGCCAGCATCTGGACGTCACACTCACCAGACCTCACCTCTGGAAGAGGCCCTAGTGGCCACCTGTCCATGATGCACACCTGGAAATGGACCCCCGAGGGGCTGACTTGTCCGAGTTACACAGAAAATGAACCGGATCTCCTGGCATCGTGGTAACTACGTTATTAACTCACTTAACGTCTCTAAGCCTCAACTTTTTCAACTGTGAAATGGGTTTGCCTCAAAAGATTACAATGAGGCTTAGCCCACACAAGGGCAGGGGCGCCCTTTGTGAGCTGGGAGCTTCCAGACAAAGCGTTGCTGAGATCCGGGGCCCGAAGGTGGCGGAGACGCTGGGATGCTTTTCCTTCGGAAGACTCCACTCCCAGAGACGCCGTTTCCGCTCAGTCATGCTGACTTTTCTATCTGACTCAGAAGTGACCTGCCTCAAAGGGGCATGAGGAGCCCCAGCGGATCTGGGAGGAAGGGGCTTCTTCCCATCCTGGGAGGGGCTTCATGGAGACAGCGAGGGGGCACCAGGATACAGGGAACCCAGACAGAGGACAGGAAGGTGCAGCTAACGTGGGAGAGCGGAGCCAGGGCGGGCTGGGGCACGTGGCCCCCCAGGCTGGCCCCGTGTTAAATATAACCCTGGACCATTGTTCCTTGGGTAATTGTATTTTGCCTTTTTCCCTCTCGAGAGGCAGCCTAAACGAGGAACTGGCCAAGACGGGGCCGCCTGGAAGTTCTAAGAACACAACTGTCTTCGTGATGAAAATTAAACTTGTATATTTTTTAGGTTTAAAAAAGCAAACACTCCAAGGTCACACACTGGCCCTGGGCCTCCTGGAATCCGGGCTTGTTTGCTGTTCTTCCTCAAGGTGCCTGAGTCTGGGGGCCCAGAAGCAAGGGTCAGCTGGGGGCCAGCCCCTGGAGGATGGCTGAGAAACAGAGGCGGTGGCGCACTCGGTCACCCTAGCCGTCTGGGCACTAGATGGCTCACAGGCTCCGAGGGAGGCTCAGAGGACAAACTCAGTCCGTCCAGCTCGGAGCCCCGATGCAAGGAGACAGGCTTGCTGCCCGTTTCGACGTGGGCCGGCTGGCCTAAAAGCAAGGATTGCCAGCCTGGGGATGAGGCGCCTCCACTTGTGGGCGTGACGTCCGGAGCTCTCTCTCCTGCAGCCAGCACGCCTGCGAGGAGGGCATGAGAGACCTAAGCGTGCACACACGCACGTGCACACACACACACGCGCACACACACATACACACTGTGTGCCGGCTCCCTCCCCTATGACTCTCCCTCTCTGCCACTCTCACTTGCTCACTTTGCTCCCCAGGGAATCTCTGTTGAATGAAGGCGTCTCTGTCCTCTTTGGCAGAAGGGCACCCCCCAGAGGGATCACCGAGAGACCAGCTTGGGACGATCCAGTGGCCAGGCCAAGAACCAGGGCTTGGGCCCCTGAGGGTCTCCTGAGGACGGGGTGTAGTCCACCCAGGGGACCCACGTCGCACTTCCTCCCCTCCCACAACCGCCCCAGCTGCTGCCCTCCTGCCCCTCTGCCCGGCCTCTCCCGGGGCTCCCAGTGCTGCCCCGCAGGCCTGTGCTTACCCCAGCCAGTGTCCCTCCTACAGCCCTGGCAGCCTTCCCCGCCTCAGCACCCCAGGGAGAACGGCTTAGTGGTCGGGCCATCGGCTTTTCGAGGCCCAGCTCCCCACAACCACAGCTGTGTGCTCCCTGAGCGGGGAGCGGGTTGGGTCCCCTGCCTCGGCCCACGCCGGCCTGCTCTTGGGGACCGACAAGGTGAGAGGGGGCTGGTTAGGGGTGGCCCCAGGACCCAAGGCTGGCCCTACACATGGCAGCTCCCCTGCTGTGTCTACTGGGCAGCCTGGACCTGGAAGGGACTGCCAAGGAGGCCCAATACGAGCTGGGAGGTTGGAGGCAAACTTCTCCCTCGTAACAACAGCAGACCCTTATGTAACCCGACTATGAGCCCGGCACTTACATGTCAACCCAGCTGGCCCCCAAAACAGCCCGATTATTATCCCCATTTTGCAGATGAGGGACCCAGCCCCAGAGAGGCTAAATGACTTGCCTAGCATCCCAGGATTGAAAGCCAGTCTGGCCCCAGACACCGAGCTCCCCAGCACTTTCCAGTGCCAGCTCACGCATTGTCCAATCAGCAGGCTGAGCACTTTCCAGCACGGAGAAGGCACAGACAGGGCTGGCTTCGTGGATGTGTGGCTGAAGCCACTCGGGCCCCCCAGCTGGGTTTAATGCTCTGTAGTTGCCATCTTGAAATCCTGAATAATCTTTGAACAAAGGGCCCTGCATTCTGTGTGTGCACTGGGCCCTGCAAATCATGCAGCCAGTCCTAGAACGGAAGTCAGGCTAGGCGAGGTCGTTCTCTGGGAGGAGAAATGGCAGCTGACCTCTGTCTACTGGGGGCCACTTGAGCTCTTTCTAAGTTTTTTCTTTTTTAGAGTCAGGGTCTTGTTCTGTCACCCCAACTGGAGTGCATGGAGTGCAATGGCACAATCATAGCTCACTGCAGCTTTCGACTGCTGGGCTCAATCGATCCTCCTGCCTCAGCCTCCTGAGTAGCTGGGACTACAGGTGGGTGCAGCTAATTTTTTTTTAGAGACAGGGTCTCACTATGTTGTCCATGCTGGTCTTGAACTCCTGGCCTCAAGGGATCCTTCCACCTTAGCCTCCAGAGTCGCTGGGATTACAGGGTGAGCCACCACATCCAGCTTCTCCCTAAATTTGTGTCTTTCTTAGAACAGTGCCAACATAAGAAATGCCAAGCACTCCATCCCCTGCCCTATCTCGGAGTGAAAAGGGGGCAGGGAGTGGCCTTGGCAAGAGGTGCCAGAGCACCAGGCCCAGGGGAGGTGAGGCTTCTAGACCTTTTCTTTTTCCTCTACCTCCTGGTGATGAATGTGTACACACATGGCTCTCCAAAGCCGGGGCAGGCTGCCCGGCTGCAACCTTGATCTCAGTTTAAGGACCCCAGCTGCGCAAAGCCAGGTGGGCCAAGCTCATTCCCTTCCAGGTGTTTTCTTTCCCACACCCACCCTCTCGTGGCAAATGGTCACCAGGGTCGGGGACCTGGGACGTTGGATTCTGGGCTGCCTTCCTCATGGCTGCAGCAGGCTCCGAAAAGCCCCCCTCCCGTCAGAGAGCAGGGTGCCTTCATGCTTGAGCGCCTAATGCTGAGACGCTGGGCCAGGATGAGAAGAGGTCTGGGTCAGGTGGTCAGAGGGCAGCGTGGGCAGGACGCTAGTGCCCCCCCCCCAGCTCTGCTCAGGACTTGTGCAAGTCACTCAACCCCTCCAGGCCTTGCTTTCTCATCTATAACATCAGTAGGTTAGACCTGAAGCGCTTTCTCTGAGGTCCCTTCTTGTTCTGAGATTTGACCGTTCTAGGACTCGTGAAAATGGGTCCATCACAACCCCGAGCAATAGATTTTTGTGTTTCTTTTAAAGCCAGCACACTAAGACCTGAGTTCTTCTAGTTGGCAGGAAACCCTAAGATGACTCCAGCAGCCCTAAGACTCCAGCAAAGGCTCAGGTGACACTGTCATTCATCTGGGCTCAGGTGCCGATCTTTGAATCAATTGCCGTAAGCAGAGGGAAGAAATGCTCTGGTTCCCTGGGCCTGGTCCCCACCCGAGTAAGAGTTGGCAGTGGGTAAGAGAAAGCTCCCAGAGGAAGGTCAGGGATGGGGAGTCAATACTGCTCAGCTGTCCTCACTGATCCTCCCCTCCCACAGAGAGGCCACCCCCTCCTCTCTGGGGCACGTGGCCTTCCATGTGTCCCTCCATCACAGTGGCAGATGTGCCCATTTGATTCCCATGCAAGGCATGAGCTCCTCCAGCAGGGACCACAGGACCACATCTCATCCGTTGGTGTGTCCCAGCATCCCGCTGAGGACGAGGCTTACAGTCACTGCTCAGCACAGACCTGGTGATGGTAGGCTTCAGTAGGAGGGCTCCAGGAAAGAATGCTTTGGAGCATTGTAGAGCACATGCTTCAAGATCCATCCCAGGTGTCAGCTTGGTCAGGGAGCAAGAGCCTGCTACTTCGTGCAGGACTCTGTTGGAAGCAACAACAACAGCAAAAGCCATCTCAAAATGGTTTAAGCAAAAAAGGAATGTATAATTCACAGTAGGGGTAAACTCAGAGCTGGAGCGAATGTCAGGACTGGATTGACCCCGTGTGGGGCTCAGAAATGTCATAAAGCATCTAGTTTCCCTCTTTCAGCTCTCTGCCTTTCGTGGTGTTATTTTCATCATAAGGCTGACTTCCCGTGTGGCCTCAAGGTGACTTCCAGAGTCTCCCCTGACTGCAAACTTATCTCCTACCTCCAGGCACACACACACACACACACACACACACACTCACACAGAACCTCTCAGCAGTCAAAGCAAACATCCTGACATCCACTCCGATGGGACCGCGTGGCCACTCACGCACCTATGGCCACCCACGCACCTATGGCCAGGGGATGGGATGTGCTGGTCAGCCGCAGCCCCACAGGATGCATCTCTACCTGAAGCTGGAGTAATCCCAGGGTGCCCACAGCACGGAGGCTCTGTGCAGGATGGGGGTGCTCTCCTGGGCAAACAGGGCCTGGGAGGAAAGCAGAAGCCTGCTGCGCCCCCCTGGCCCTCCACCGGGGCCTGGACACCCTGATTCTGAGTGGCCGGGAGCTCTGCTCCCTGCTTTCTCCCAACTCTTGCCACACTGGATTGTAAAGCAGGTGTTCATGTGTCTGTCTGCCACTTCAGACGGTGAACTTGTTGAAAGCGGGGACCACGTCTTAGTGACCGTGACCGCCGTGTCCTCCCCCGGTCTCAGGGCTTTACTCAGGCCCTGCACTTAATGGGCACTCAGTTAATGTTTGTTCAGTGACAAACCCCAGTCCGCGCAGGACTCTCATGAAATAGACGTCTCTCTGCCCAGAGTGGCCATGACAACTTCCTGTTTGTTTTAAAATATGTGTGTGTATTTTTTCCTTGCATGATTTCTTAATCTGGGAAATTGAGCGTGTTGATTTCCCAGGGGGTTAGGGGAAGAATGGCCCGTGGCTCCAGGAAGCAGGTCTGTAGGTGCCGCACCGCCTGTGCTTCCTGCTCCGGGCAGGGCGGGTATGCAGACGGGCAGCATCCTGCGGGTGTCCCCTTCCCAGTCCATCACGGCATCTCCGTACCAGGGACGTTGGGACCGCCACGGGAAACTCGACAGCTCAGAGTTGGGCACATCACAAGCATGTACCCGGGGGTTAAAAAACGGTCTGGAGCGAGGATCAAAGAGGTCATCCCCGCCTTGGAGGACACCCAGGGAGCATGAGCTCATGTCACGCTGTTCCCGGAACAATTCGGGGTCTCCAGATGGGAGGCAGGCTGGTCGCCTCAATGTCACTGTCTTCTCTGTTACGTTCTTCGTCTAATCCCCGGGGTTCTGACTGTGACAGGAGATCTGCAGCTTCACCCCCACCCCACTGGCCTCTCCAGCCCTGCCTTAGGGCCATGAGGGCGGAGAGGACCCGAGACCAGCTCCCAGGCCTCTGCCAGCCCACTGAGCAAGGCCTAAATACACGCAAGGAAGCACTCAGTTACGCATCCAGGGGTCCTAGAGACCATACCGGCGCTCCCCAGACCTCACCGTGCAGACCAGCTGTGTAAACCTCTCCCACCCGCCACCCCGGG